>JAOXYB010062668.1:0-10534 GCA_028565635.1 Phoronis ovalis
GGTACAGGGTAAATACAAGTCAAAATGCAGATAGTTTGTAATGTTCATGTAAATCACTTTGAAGATTTTCCCTCTATCATCAACCTTACAACTCTTATACATACAAAGATAGCTGTACAACTACAGAAACTACATCATATGATGGGCATCTGTCTGCACCTGCAGACCTCTTGTTAATTGTGCGATCCCTTTCTCTCACTTTGGAACAGTTGATCCATGGTGAACACATTTGTGTTGACGTGCGTTCATGCTGATGTTATATATTTGCAAGGTGTGAAAAAGAGGGTTGTGAGGACTGGGTCTTGTTCTGAAAGATTCATGTATGCTCTTATGTTAGACTGTGTTAGATCTGTTGTGCTTGTGCCATTTGCTCCAGGAGAAATATTTCGATGACTTTTCATGGACAAGGTGTGGATTAGTGAATCTGCAAAGTAGAAAACATTCAAAAGCTTATATAATAGTTATTAGTTAAGTTGAGTTATTCTTGGTGCTAATTATAACTGAGGTTTATCTCTCCCATGTTTTGATTTCACAGATAAAGAAATAATAGCAAAGTTGAAGACTGAAAAGCATTCAGAGAGACAGCGAGACAAAGTTGAGCGGGTAGAGAGTGCAGATAGAGAACGGAAAAGAAATGTAAGCCTGCTTTAGTTTACTGGATATATCTGGAGGTTTGGCATCAGTCATTATACTTCTAGTTAAGATACCTGCTGTGTGATTGACACCTAACTGTATTAAAAGAATTACTAGACGAGATAGGGAGCAACTCTTCAGCATTGCATTTAGCCATGCCACTGTTTAGGCTTATTATCGCAGGCATACCTGTTAAGCTTTAAATTTGATCTTCATTGTGTAAATTTTGCTTTAGTTGGTGTGAGGATGGATAGTTTTGCATTTACTAATTTAAAATGATTAATTTTGAGATTTGCTGCAGCTAGATCTAGTACCATGCAGTGTTGTAGATTCCAGTTTCTGCTCTAACTAAAAATGAGAAAGGAACAAAACGAAGAAAAAGGATTTGCATAATTATCTGTGTTTACTTATTTTTAAATTAAAATTAGGCTATTTGTTGCCACATGTGTTCAATGCTCATAACCTTTTCACTTCAGTTGCAAGCCCTCAAAGATAGAAAAGAACGGAAAGACAGTCATAGACATCACTCAATTGATGAAGAGGGCTCATTAAAACTTGGAGAGATTAGGAAAAAGGACCATTCTAAAGATTCTCCAGATGATGCTAAAAAGCGAAAGAAGAGGTTTAAAGTGTTCAAGGTATAAGCAGTTTTCAAATAATTGAGCTAACTATGGAACAACAGAGACATGTAATTAGTAGCTATGTCCAAAGCTGGACTGTTTCTATTCTGTATACTTAGTTGACTGAGTTTAACCAAGTATTGGAAATGACTGAATATTTATGGTCACATTGTTCTTAATTGCCTAGGCAGCATATGTTATGCTGCTTCAATATATTGTAAAGTACATGTTCTTTCTAGAACAGTAAAGTAATGCTGAAGAAGTAATAAAGCATGTTATAATTGTTGACTGGATTAGGTTAATATGTGAAAAATAGTTTTCCTTCATGTTTGTACACACTCTTTCAGCCACACAAGGACAAACCACCCAAACAACACTGTATTGCAACAGGCTGCAGTAACTGGGCAAGTCATGGGTCTATTTATTGTAGCCAAGAATGTATTTCCAAACATGCAACAGAATCCATTCAGCTTATTGAAAAAGAAAAAACAAAACTAGGCTTTAAAAAAGAGGTAACAAACCCATGTAGCTTTGAATTTTATGTGAACCACTTTTGTTTCAAATTAAATGTTCTGTTCTGGGTATCCCGGAATGCAATTAATTTTTACTATGAATGCATATCTATTATTGACCAAATATTATTCAGTGCGTAACGTAGGTATGCTTGTACTGTAGTATTCCATTGCTAACACTTGATCCTTTACAGAAACAAGAATCCATTAAATCTGAATTTCATTACAAAATTTTAATTAACTCATGCACAACATTCCAAATTGAAAATTATGTTACTTATATTTTCTGTTGTATTGTGTTTTGTCATGTAACAAAATACAACAGAAATATCCACAAAGATTATATAAGCTAATAAAAGTTTTAAAAAATTAAAACAAATATCTAATTTTAAGTCTGCTGAAAGCATCAGTTTATTTTGCAGAAAAAAACAGACAGTGGACAAGTGCTAGATAAAGTTTTAGACAAGATAGTAGTGATGGAGCGACACACGGGCAGAATTGTTACTGGTCCAAATGCACCCACACAAAAGAACCTTCACCTGTGGTTAGAAAAAAATCCGACATTTGAAGTACTACGACCTGGTCAGCAACAAGGCTACATCAGTAGTTCTAAGTTTTATAGTAAGTTTTTTTCGGTCGTATACTTCCTCTATTCTGTTTGAGGTTATCGTGCTGTCATAGGTTTATTCATGAATGTCTTTTGTATGAGCGCACTTTAAAGTTGCTACTTTTTTTCGTTGACATTTAGGAAAGGAAATGAAAGAAGAATTAAAAAAGGAAGCTCATGCTGTCCAACCTAAACAAGAACCAAGCAGCTCCTCTGGTCCAAGTGATGTCAGGTTAAATGTCAGGAAACACCTCAAGGACTTGTTAGTTACCAGGTAAATTATGATTGTGTGATTTGGTAGCTGGACAAAAAAGCCATGCATATCACATTGTGCAAAATTATACTCAGCTCCAAATAAAGATATCCCCATGGCCACACAGGGAGAAACAAAAAGTTACACCAAGGAACTATTATGTTAACATTTGAGACGATGGGTGCTGTTGGTTATCTGAGACTATGGCCGCTGTTAGTTCTCTGATTACAGCTGTGGTGGCATTGAAACTTTTGATTGTAAACTTGTTGTTTGACTAGTTTTAGATAAATCCACAGCTTTTGTCTTTGTACTGTTCTGATTATAGCAGTTCCTGTCATGTTTTTTTTAAAAATGTGTTATGAAAGTGGCCTATTAGGAATTCTTACATTCTTGCTTTTTGTATATAATATTTTGTTCATAATTTGTGTGGTATATTTCTTAATCTGCCTATTAATATCCTATATCCTTGTAGAGCTGGTAATGCAGATGATATCATATTATCACAAGCAGAAATCAAGCTGCTTGTGATTAGTATCGAAGATGAATTATACAAATATTTTGGAGATACTGGCTCCAAGTACAAGTCTAGATACAGAACGTTGGTATTTAATATCAAAGATCCAAAAAATAAGGTAAAAGTCATAGGCAGATCCAGAAGTCCTCAATGACTTGTTGTTTAGCTAGGCTGTAATCATCATGATATAAGCTGTAACAGTTGTAAGAACAACAAATTTCTTATTAAAAGTTAATGATTTAAAAAATACTAATAAATGAAAGAGATTTATTAAATATGAAAACTCTAAGTCATTGATGAAAAACTAAATTCTTATATACAGGGCTTGTTCCGCAAAATTTTAAATGGAGAAGTTAAGCCCAATAAGTTGGTGCGCATGACCCCTGAGGAACTAGCATCAAAAGAATTAGCAAAGTGGCGGGAAATGGAAACAAAACATGAACTTAAGAAAATTGAAGACATTGAAAAGGAAGCCACCGCAAAACCTATACGCAAAATAACACATAAAGGAGAGATTGAAATACAGGAAGAGAGTTTAGCAGATTTAGAGGTATGTGTGTGATTATATTGTTTACTAGATACTATTTGTTGTATAACTTTCCATCATTTAATACTCAGAAGCTATTTTACATTCATTGGTTGTTTCATAACAGCTCATATTGGTCCATTTTCATCAGTTGGGTTTATTCAGTAGATGCATGTGACTTCAGTTGTTAATTTGTTTACCATCACGAAGCTCTGCTTATAGAATACACTTTACTTGAAAAATGTTGTAAGCGGTCGGCCATGACTCATCTTCAACACCATGCAAGTTAGAAAATTCACTGCTGCATATGTTTCGAATTTCCTTTTATTTTGCAGTCACCTAAATCAACTAAGAAATCTAAAGCAGACGAGAATCAAGAACAAGCTAGGGACATATTATCCAGTATCGTCAGTGACACTACATCTCAGCACCGTTCCCATTTGTTTGACTTGAATTGTAAAATATGTACAGGAAAAATAGCTCCCCCCAAAGAAGAGGCCCCAGTGCCTAAACGGCTGAAGATTGCTAAAACAGTCAGCACAGAAGAACCTGAAGAAAAGAAGCCAGTCAAAGATGAACTTGAATTCAGAAGTGAAACAGTTGAATCTCCGGGACCCTCAAGTGAACCTAGTTCAACTGTAAGGTAAATTAAACACCTTTGTTAAGTATTTGGTTCCATAGTTGACAAGTCAGTGTATTTAAACATGATTACATATTTAGATTTGGCTCTTACTGTGACATTGAAGCACGTAGAACCAATTAAACTGTTAAAGCAGATTTCCTATAATGTGTCTCAGTATGCTGATCTTATATTGACTGGGAAATAGTTTACAATAGAATTGTATCCATTTATATGAACATGAAGCTGGTGCAGCTTTCTTGTTTAGCTTCCTTTCATTCACAATTTATCCCTCAGGTCCCCTGCGGATTTTGTCCAATCAACAAGCACGGAAGGATCACTAAAAAAGACATCTAAAACGCCATCAATCTGGAAAGGTTTTATCTTCATGCCAGAGGTTACAAAGTTCTTCACTACAGCCTGTGCAGTATCTGGTCCAACAGATTTTGTTCGCACAGTAAGTATAGTATAAAACAGATCTATAATAACTGCAATTAGATAAACTGTTGAATGTTAGCATTACATTTTGTATTAACTGGTTTAACATTTGTGGTCACAATTAAAAGTCAAACTTTCTTTTCAAGGGATTTGACATGTATGAAATCATCACAAATCACAGTATGCTATGGTGATGTAGGTATTTTATTCAGAACATCTTGTTTCTTTTTCTGAGATATCTAGGCCTCTGTGTATAAAAGAAAGCAATGCCGTATGACAAATTACCAGATTTTTGCATTGTATCAAATGGGATACTCAACAATATGAAATAGTAAATTTGTGTTTTTATTTGTTATTTCCTAATATGCATTTCCGTTATCATATAATATAATTATATTTTTTACCTATTTATTTCATTGCTGAAAATCATTTTAGGATTTACCTGATTCTATTCATGTATGTGGCCGTATTCCACCTAATACTATCTGGGATTATCTGGGCAAGATCAAGCAGTCGGCTTCAAGAGTAAGTAGCTCAAGTTCCCAGTAAAGTCAGGTTCTTAACATACATTAAATACACTTGTAATCCTGGAATACCAACATTCTTGCTAAACAATAAATGTCTCACATGAGTAAACCTCCATGAGACAATCACTGTATGTATTGAATTCATTCAATATAATCTCACCATTACTGTTAAATCGATTTCAAGACCTGAGTATTGTGGTCCATATGTTCTTCTAGGATAGATTTATCAAAAATGTTTTAAAAATTTATATGATGTAATGCTAAATTTGAGAAAATTATAATTTAAAAAAAATTATGTCTGCAATATCATGACACTCTATCTTTTATTTCAGGATATTATCATCATTGGTTTTAATGCATCCACAGACGAGGAAAAAACTGCCTACATTCAGTTTTACAAGTATCTAAACACACGTCAGCGTTGCAGTGTTGTAGGCCAATTTTCTAAGCTTGTCAAGGATATGTACATTATTCCACTGGCTTCTCATGCTCCGGTACCCCCAGTTTTATTACCATTTGAAGGACCAGGTAATATAGTATACTCTTATGAGTTTTCAGTGTCTTATAAAGAGTTATCTAGTGTTCCAGAGCTTGATGTTAACAAAGTTTTTTTTTCTCTATTTTGTAATGTTGTGCATAAACAAATAAGTTTAACCATCTTTAATTTACAATTGTCTATACTTTGTGTCCAATGAAATTATCTTGTTATTGCAGGTTTAGAAGAAATCCGCCCACACATGCTCCTAGGTGTCATTGTGCGGCAAAAAATGAAACGACATCAAAGTGTTGATAGTCAGCCTTCATCTCATCATAGCAACAGTCCTCGACCTTCAAAACGCCATCGCTCTGAAGACAAATCCCCAGCAGTTTTTAAAAAGCATCGTTCAACATCATCGTTAGAAGAACAATCATTCACACCCCCTAGTACACCTCTTGTGACACCGGATGCTAGTCTTCATGAGGAATATGTCCCAGAACATGCACCTCCTCCATCAAAACAAAAACCTATGTTAAACACTGGCAAAGCTAGACTTGATCCTATTGTACAGGAATATGCTGGTGCTGATCCAAGCAAGCTTGAAGTAGATCCAGGACCAGGTATGATTTCACTTGTTAAATCATTCAGATAGTGTTGGGATATGTTCTATGTAAATAAGTGGTATATAATAAGTAGCTTAATGGTATATTCAAGTATAAATTATTCTTATATGCACTTCTATTGTGGTCGACCGTGTTTCAATGCCTTATATATTATTTTCAAAATTAAAAAATTACTTGTACATGAAATAAGAAAGCTTACATTAATATAATAAGCTTGGGCTAGACTAGATTTCGAAACAAGATGCTAAATTTCAGCTATCTGCTCCTTGCTTTTTCTGCTCAACTAATCACAAATAAAAACTGATGATTATAGGTGCTAGTCCATACAACCCAAGTGACAATGAGGACGATCCACCTTATGATCCTGAAGACAATACTCTTCTTCACACCAAGAGTGCAGAATCCGAACCATTATTGCCTGAACCTGCCACCTTAAATGTCGGTACTGTTGTTACTGAACTCTCCCAAGGTAGGTGACTTTAAATATATGTCTCTTACTTGTGTACTTTATAGCATTTGAGATATTGTTCTTAATCTATTTATTACGGTATTTTTTACAATTAGTATAAAACTGAATAGATCAAGGAAGCTATAAACATTCAGTCCGAAAATCGATCCATAATTATAATAGTCGTTTGAACTTACTGTTTTAAATTTACTATGACAGCTTACATATTAAACTATATTAAGATGAAATGTAAGGAATACTTATTTTAGATTCAGACTGACTGCAAAACTAACCCATTACTGTGTGTTCCTGTCTAGGTTCTAATAAAGCTAAGACAGCCGCAGCTGTGTTGGCCACATTTGCAACAACAAGTGACTTGGCAGGTAAACAGAAATTGTTGGAAGAACTTACGAAGCAAGTTGAATTACAGAAACAGCAATTAGAAGCAAAAAAGCAAGCATCTGGCATAACACTAGAAGAAGAGCCATCTAGTGTTGCAGCATCAACCCAAAGTACACTTTACACGCGAAATGATACATTGGGTGCCACAGATGTTTTGCCTATTGAAACGGAACAAAAACTGGATTCCCAGCAAAAGTCTTCCACAAACGTACCTAAGAATATAACTTTACCAGTAGGAATGTTAAGACATTTGTCTGGCTATGATTCTGATGAGGATGAACAGGCTCCCGAGGAAACAGAAACTACAGTGCCAGCAACGGAGGAACCAGTTGAAACAGTCGCAGAACATTCTACATCTCGTAGCAAATCTCCAGAAAAAGTATTAAATTTTGATGCTAGTAAATTTGCTAATTTACCTACTCCCATTATGGATCTTCTATCAGGATCTAAAAAACAAGAAGAACAGACGAAACAGCAGTCTTTTGCAAGTGTCTTTAATAGACTCTTTGGTAGCAAGAAAGATGATCCTAACACTACCAAACCTGTGAAACCTCCTCCAGCTCCTCCTGGATTTAAAACCGGTATCTGGCAAAGTGTTACAACAACGCAAGCTTCTATGATGCAAAATGTCTATGATGCCATTTCAAAACCTGCTGAGACATCAGAAGCATCACACTTTTCATCTCTTCATCAACAGCATGTTGCAGAAACAGAAACTACTAATAGCTTGCCTGGTTTTGAGTCTACAAAAGATTCCCAAGCACCTATGGAATTGGAGGCTGGTGAAGTGGTGGAAGACACACAAGCATTAGCACAACCATCTACATTAGAAGCACCTCCCCCGCCACCATTATGGATGACACAATCTTCTGAAGAATCTGCGCCAGAGCCGATGGAAAGTGATTATTCGGATTATTCACGATCAGACACACAAGATTATCCTCCCAGGGAATCCCGAGATTATGGTCATGGGAGTTTTGGTAGATACCAAGAACCACCACCTTGGGATCGTGGACCACCTCTTCCCCCACCCCCATGGAGAGGAGTTCCTGATAGGCCAGATTACAGAAGGCGTAGTTACGAAGATCGGGATGATCGTTATCGCCGCGGACCTCCCCCACCACGACCTAATTATGCAAGAGATCGCGAAGATAGGGGTTGGAGGGGAGGCCGTGATTATAGAGGATGGGAACGAGGACGAGGCAGAAGGGATCGGGATTACCGGTGACATCTGTTGATAACTTGTTTTTAGCTAAGTACATTGTTATTTGAAAATATTCCCAAACTGCTTTGTATATTTGTTGTTACATAGTGGTTAAGAAGAGTATTATCATCATGTCTCATTTTGTGAACACATGAAGTATTTTACAGACATGCTATTTAGGCTCAAGTACTGTACTGAAATGTATGCAAAGGTGCTGTCTACATGGCAGTATTACTAAGTCTTTAGCCAGTCCTGCTTTATGTAAACAAAACATTTATCATTTAGTATGTGAAAGTCGATCAGTATGCTTTATAAACAAAATAGTATTCAAATGTGCTACCTTGACTAAAATATTTGAGTTCACCTAAGGAACATTATTTTTACATCATTTTAGGTTTTACTATAAAGGTTTCATTATTTGAACAATTTATGAAGATTATATATAGTGCAGGAAATCGTGAAAGTGATATGGTATGTTGTTTAAGATGTACACTGTGGTAAATGAATGTTGTTTATAACAATAAAATCAGTTTCTTTATTTTCATGATGTCACTTTGTTCTTTGTATCTAATCAACAGCATTTACAACAATCTTATTAAGTGTGTTATTGCATTTAAGAGACAGTTTGCAGTCACATGCAACTTTGTTGTGAAATCACACTGTTATATTTTTGACCATCAAGTTGGAATGTCTTGTGCACATGTCCATGTTGCAAAATTTAACCACCTAGCTCCTGTTGTCATCTAAAAGGCAATTTGCATTGTGACGAATTCTTGAGCAATAAGACGAAAAGGTGTGTCAACAGTTGAACATAGTTCGTGTGCGCTTTTGGTCAATGCATAAAAATGAATCATTTGGATGAGCAGTGTAATCCAATTGTCAAATTATATAGCAGTGATATGCAAAATAAAAACTTTCATAAAAAATGGCACATTCGAAAATTCTGTTATCTTGTTGGGTATTATATCCCTCATGCTAAAAAAAATGTTTGTTCAAAATTTTCATGTTCCCACTAAAGCATTTTCATGGCGATACGGGGAGCGTGGAATATAACTTATTTTAATACAAATTTTACTTTGCACATCAGGTAAATTGTTAAACTCATTTTATAAGCGAATGTGAGATTACGAGGTTACCTGCATGTTATCGGATAAATACCTTATTCGAAACAATTATTTTAATTCTTCTAAGCACATTTCTCAGGTAAATCTGGGTATTAAATTAGATCATGATAATAAATGAGGTCTTTAACAAAGCCATCAGTTTTATCTGAAGATATCAAGATTACAATTACTCGGAAAAAGTTTGTATATTTTCATATAAAATGTTCACATGGCACGATGTACCATGATTCCAAAGCAAGATAACACTTTGGACCTTTTGTTTTTGTGAATTCTAGTATCACTCGGTTAAAGGAACTGAAAATATCACCCCAAAAGCTTGTTTGGCAAAATTCAACTATTTTGAGAGAAATAATTCCCATCATAGTTTCTGAGGTTCCTACAGCCCCTCTAGTCGGTGTATTTTGAACCCCCAATAATCTATGAAAATAAATAGGGATTCCAAAGCTAAGTCATCACATTATCCTTAATTTTGATAGATTTGGATACATATCAATTAATTAAAAGATGTATTTTTTAAAATTTCATATATCACCAATTTATTAACAATTATATGTGCATTTTGATTTACTAAAGCACTCCCAATATACTTAACAGTAAAATTATATTTACAAGCAAAGGATTTTTTAAATGCCATTTGAAAAATTTACTTTAAAAATTAATTTGATTGCCTTTTGTTTAGAAAATTCTTGGCAACAAAAGTGATGTCTTTTGTTTTATGTTCAAGGTTACATACAATACTACTATTATTACTATTACCACTGTTTCAATGTCTCTGCAGTCTGAAATTGAAGGACTTTGGCAGTTTCTTTTTAAAGTTTGTAAATCTAAAGATAATTGAACATTCCATTCTAATGAATCTATTAACTGTTTGGGGTCTCCATCTCTATTGAACAGATGTTGAAGCATAACCACTTTTGAGTCCTATATTTTGAAACAAGACATTTGTCATGTCTAATGCCCATCCAATGTGTAGGATATTTTTTTAACATTATTGTTTTTTTACATT
>JAOXYB010062690.1:0-10531 GCA_028565635.1 Phoronis ovalis
TGAGAAAAAATAGTTACTATTTTGATTGTGTAACTTTGTGCTACACATTTCATTCGTATGAAAACCTTTGTAATTATATTATTTTGCTACTATGCCTTTTAGTCAAGTTAAATTTTGTTCAACGTTTTTATGCTGAAATCAGCTAACATTTAACATCAGATTTGCATAAAACAATAAAAAATTTAATATATGGTTCGGAGAAACATAAACAGCAAAAACAACAAGAATATAGAAACAAATCATAATCATACAAATACTTACTTTAGTAGTGCACATGTACTGACAGAAAAATGCCTACTAATTTACACAGCTTCATATTAAAAACATTTACATAAAATGTTGCTTAATATATTCAGCCAAAAAAATATTCGCCTAATTAATTTCATACTCTCAAATTTAAATGGAATGACTTTAGGTCCCATATGCAATCAATTTTGTCTCATTATTTATTCTATGTTTACAAGAAGGGCATACAAGACTGATATGTAGAATTAACAATTAAAAATCATTCCAAGTCTACAGCTCGTCCTTTACTACATCTTTGTCACTTGGTGGATCTGGATTATCAAAATAATCATCTTCTCCTTCTTCTGACATAAACAATTCAGGAAATTCTTTCTTCATTTCATTCACATCTGTATTGATGAATTCCTCCCTTGTCATCACACCATCCTTGTTTACATCAAGAAATTCAAACAACTAAAACATGCAATTACCTCAGTAAATACAATGTTGTTTTTTCTTGTCTTCCGCAATGGACAATGGATATAAAATGGAAGGTCCTTCAGTTGTTTCAAGAAGGAACATAAATAATTTAATTTGTAAATAATGTTAACACAAAAGACTATTGTTTTTGTGCAATTAGGGGAAGAAACCATTTTATTATGGTGACATAATTAAATAACTAATTTATTATCCAACAAATGAACAATTAGTATAATAAATGAACAATTAGTATAATAAATTAATTTTGTTTTTTTAAAGATATATGCGTACCGACAAAATATGTTCTTCCATGCCTGGCACATTTTCTCCTGTTTGTTCACTTGTCTTTAGAGTTTGTTCATTTTCCAAATCATCTTCTGGTGGCATTCCCTGGAATTGTTCAGTTAAAAATGGAGTCCACAGTTCGATCACTTGTTCTACGGTTACTTCTGGCAGACTTCCAAGGTGCTCCAACAACTCATTCCTAAAAATTGCAGTTGCAAATTACAAACAAAATTGCAAGTGGGTTAATTCATACATTAATAAATTTCCCAAAAGACAAAATTAACAGATTTATCCCTATTACAAAGTTCATGCAGCGGTGCAGGAACTACGTTCTAACGCTCCATGTTTATCAAATTCATGCCAGTGCTATGAGTAACTAGTACAGCTCTTAAGGTATCCTCCAAACACAGTGTTCGTCATTCCATATACACTCCTTGACGATCCTTGCGATATCTGAAGCTATTTCTGTGTATTTGACCTCTATACTGGTTCCATATCTTCTGTACAGTTTCTCTGATGCTGGGTGGAAAAATTTAGTATTGTTCGAGACACTGTCAACTACCAGTATACAAAAAAAGCTCCTCATATATCTCGGGACATCTTAAACCTGTAAGTGATCTGGAACTTGTATGATGATAGTAATCCTATGATTTTATGTCAAATTTAGGCGAAGAGATATAGCTGGCAAGGGAGGAAATTCAGTTGCCCAAGAGGCAGAAGTGTATGCAGAAATGTGGGGACGATCACTCTGTGTATAAAATATAAATACTAATCCTCAGAAATACAATATTAACAAAAAATCACTAAAATGGCTCACCTCTAGCAGGATTATCACATGTTTTTACTGATCTACATTTTATGTCATATAAAGTTATTGTTTTAACTATTTTGGCAGCAATAAACATATTTATCAAGGTCTAGTTTTGAATGCCAACATCCTGATTGACAGAAATTCCCTTAGGGAACGCCATGTACTTTGCTTGAGGTCGTACCCATTTTATCACCCTGTATTTCACAGATATGACATTCAAGGTGTAACCATATTGTGAATGCCATGGTAATCATATCCCACTATAATAGACCTTTCTCATGCATGGCTATTCCAGTCTCCCTCCCTAATAATATTATTAAATGCAAACTAAGTGTACGATCAATTGAAATTATTACAAATCTTCAAAATTAAAAGTAAATGTTATATTTAGTTTTTGTCCTGTTAATGTGAGGCATATTACAGTGAATATGTGTACTCAGTAATTTCTTTTTGTATAATTTAGTTTCCTGCTTTTTTATATTCAGATAAACCTTTATTTGCAGTGTAATTGATTGATAGTTTGAATCCACAAACTGTTTTCTTGTAAGAAGTCTTGCAACAATTCTGAAAAGGTTAAATCAACAAATATGGCCACCAGTCGACCATTTTAAATTTGATCATGGAGCCCTTAAATAAGGTGCCACCTATGAAGGAAATGCACCCAGCCATTTTCAAGTCAAGCACTTCAAAACAGGCAATGCTATCCAGATTAACAAACATAAAATATAGCTGCCGGTTGGGCAATTTGAGTTGTATTTGATCAGAAAATTATTTTAAGAAAAGAAATCTAGTATCCCAATTTTTATGTAACAACTCCGGAATATACAAAACTAGTTTCATCAAAACACAACAAATATGGCCACCAGTCATTTGGTGTAAATCATATGCCATCAACTGATATCTCATAATTATACATTTGCCAAATAGGAAAGAAATCAATCCAGCTACTGTTGGAAAGATGAAAAGCAATTAATAAGCCTCCCACAGATTTTGTTAGTCTTGGAAAGTTGCACATGCAACAACACCATATGGGTAGCTTATTTTCTTACTTAGTTTGTTCATCAGGATTTAGGAAGCTGAAATCGGCAACCTGTTGACTTTCAGGTAGTTCACCCCTTTCTTTACAATCTGTCTCATTGAAGTAAGTAAGATGAGAAAACCAGATGTTTATAGCTAAATTTCGTTTTGTATCTCCATATGAACGGACTTGATGATACCACCTGAAACGTTACAAAGACATGCGCTCTCATAAATTTGACTATGGTAACATTACACCCAAATAAAATACTGTGGTTCAATTTAATAATGCATTACGGAATTCTGTTTTTATCAATCATTTTTTCACAAATATTTGTGATCTTGAAGCAAGAGGCAGGCAGTTATTTTAATAAAAAAAATTTAAATTGAGGTTGAAATGTTCTTTTTCAAGATAGCTTCTTAGGTTACATAGTTCATTGTTTCATACAAGCCAATATGCAACAGACAATGCTACAAATATTGTCAGAAAAATAATATAACCTGTTTGGAAGATTTGGTCAATAAAACATTATATAATGTTATTCCTGCATGACTTACTGCTTAGGTATAAACATACAATCCCCCTTTTCCATTCTTGCCAAATACCATGGTAAATTTCGTAATCCGGGAAATTTGTACATATCAACCTTGTCAACATCAACCTTGCTATAACCTTTGCTAAGCACAAAATCATTGCGTTCTATTTCTGGTTGGTATTTCTACAAAGATGTGAATCGCAGAACTATAAAAGGTGATTTCACAAGAAAATGACGATCAAATTTTTGCCCTGAATTTGTGGTATGAGTAAACTGTCTGATTTCCTAATTGTGACAACATTTAATTAAAAATAATATGTCACATACTTAAAGGAAAATAGAATCTTTTTAATTATTATGCAGTTTCAAAATTTAATGTATATTAGAATAAATTGGTTATTATTTTGCTGGAAAATAAATCACTTAGCTTATAGTCCTTGGTTCCCTAAAAGTTTTATAAATTTACAGAATGCAAAGCAAATTTTGTGCCCATCAAATGAAGAAAATCTATGAAAAAAACTTATTATTTTTTAAATGCATGAAATGTTAACCTTATAGCCTGCAGACATTCCATTTTCTCTCAATATTATAACATAAAACTATGTCTAGATATGATTTTTTGAAGAAGAATGTCATTTGACATACATGCATGCACGCGTACACAAACACACACCAAAATTTATGCATATTTACCTTATCAAACATTATGAAGTCCTTATCTCCTTGCATTATGCAGTTAATATTATCAATACCATCATTGTGCAGAACAGATTTTGTTCCTCCACTACTAAACCACATGATTGCAGTCTGAAGCGAATTAGTGAAACCACCACACAGCATACACTTCAGTAAATGAAAATCATCTAGAAAACAGAAAAGTAAAGAGTTTTAAAATGGCTTACACAACATAGCTAAATGTATTACAAAAGGCAATACATTACAAACAATTATACAATACAGTCATACAGTATAGTTACTAAAAAATATCAGCTGTTCTGACAGAACCACATTGCAGTATATGCTGAGTGTTTGTGACGCGTACTAATCGCTATGTCGACATGTGATCGTGTTTCAAGGAAATAGTATTGGTTTCTTAGCAATTAAGTTGCCTAGATATTATACATTACTTGCATGCACGTGGAATAGCAAACTGAGCGTAATCAACCACAATTCAATCATGGTTAAGAATGAACTACACTAGTGTATTTTCTGTGAAACTGATGTATGTGTTTTATTATAACTTCTTTTTACTTGTGTTTAAGTGATTCAATTGTAATTTAGCCATTTTGGTTGCAAAGATTAAAGAATATAAATGATTATTTTTCTGCTTTACAAGAAATTGACCATTCATGAACTGCAGCAAATTGAACGATTGGTTGCCAGTTGATCATCATGCAAATAGCTTTATACAAATAAGCTACTCTGTCATGATGATTCATTCTAAATAGGCCATAGTACAACCCATTCTTTGCCATGTTATTAGTTTTAAATTCTCTCAACCAATCAAATTTTATCGGTCTCCAGTAAAGTGCCAAATCAGAGGCTGTGATACACACATCCAAAATCTTTTTATGTAAGCTTCTGAATAAATTGTGACAAATTGGTCGAAGAAAATAAGCCATATTGCTCATAAATATTCATGATATATGGATGATGGTGGTCGAATAAGCCAAATTATATTGCCAGTGATCTTGCTTTGCTTAGCGGACTATAGATAAACTCTGGCAGGACAGAGTGAGTGGTGGATTGTATTAACCATATTGTACTCACATCTCATTTCTTCAAACAAATCTTGAACTAAATACACATCTTTTTTCTTATAGAATTTTAAAAACTTCTTTAGTGACATATCTAGTGTTCCTAAACTCCTATTTTCCTTCTTTCCTATTTCAGCTGTCACTCCAAAGTTACCAAACTGGGCGCTAAAAACAAAAAGATAATTCTAATTCTTATGGCACTTACACTGCATTTCTTTATGAAGATCTTGTACTACATAGATATCCTTTTTCCTATAAAGGTTTAAAAAATGCTTCATTCTCATCTCCACCACTCCTGCCGTTCGTGTTTCCTTTTTACCCTTTTCTGCTTGGACAAACAAATGTCCAAATTTTTCCCTAAAACAAATGAAAATCACTGCAGCAATCCACTCAGAATTTTTGTTTGGAATATCAACCTCCAACTCCAGATTTTCTTACATTTTCTGCATTTAAATGTTTTTATTAAATCTAACAATTAAATCAGATTATTAATCAATTTTGGAAGAGGCACATTGAACTCTATGTAGATGTTCCAACATAGTTTTGATGTTTTTTTTAAATTATACTTGCGTGGTACATATCGAAGTTGATTTATATGTTATAATTTCTCAAGGTTAATTGATATAATAAAACAATATTTTTTTGTAAAGTAAATAAACTATATTTTATATTGATGATGATTTTAATAAGATAGCTTTTCAGAATTTCTTTATGTCTCACTATTGCATGTAATTTACTGGTATATAACAGTACAATCTAGTTATAAGTAATTACCCAGCATGTCTTCTTAAAATTTATCATGGAAAAACAACAGAACATACTAGTTCATGCATTTTACAAAAAAAAATATGAAACCAGTTAATGAATATACTCTCCCAATTTTTTTTGCTTTGTTCAGCATCATAAGAAAAAAGCATAAAATATAAAAAAAACATTAAATGTACCAGTTGCATCCAAATTAAAATCTACTGTAAAATAGTAAGTATCCGTACTTCTACCTTTTGAAAACCGCATTGTTTGGTGTTGGAGTATTTCATTCAAAAATCGCTTAATTTTTTTACCTTGTAAATTTAATTTATATTTTCCCAAATTTATACAGAGAATTAAATGTACAACCACTCTTTATTAAAAAAAAATTTGTTTCACATAGTATAGAAGCTCCTTATACATTGCACGTCCCTCTAGTGGTACAATTTGGAAACTACATGAAGAGCATAAATTTAATTTAAAACGTTCATCAAAAACAGTAAGTATAATATGTAAAACATAACAGCAGATTGCTAATAATAATATTTCTATTTTAAACTCATTGTGTGGTTGTTAAGAGGTACAAAGAATGCACATTTAAATAAATGTTCATGCATGATGTATTTTCAATGATATGTGTCCTATCTAAAATATAAATTTGTTTATTATACTACTTTAAAGGTAATCGTGATGTGTAAATCATGATTCATAAAGGCAGGAATACTTAATTGTCTAGTTTCAAAAGACTATAAGGATGATGAACAATGATGCATGTAAATACACACGTAGGCATGCAGGCTAAGTTAAAAACTCTTATGTAGAATAATATTTTTTGCATTATAGTAAATTTAATGTATCTTGAGTAGGCTTTTCCTTGTTGGATGTGACAGCTTCTACTCTAACCTTAAAGTCTATTTTGTACCATTAGTCTAGGATGCTCTTAGTATATATAAATGGATATTTATTTTTGCACGTTACAACTCAAACTACAGTGTGAAAAGCTTTTATATTTTAAACTGTACATTTTTTATATATAAGCTTTTTTTTTTTTTTACAAAACTAGTCAAATTACTAGTAAAGAATCAAAACAAATCAATTTATAAAACTATCATAACAGGAGTGTAACTTGAAGTGTGAAGGTACAACTGAATGGCAAATAGTTCAGATTCCTAGATTTTTTTAAGAATGCAAATCTTCTAGAGAAGACATATATATACTTCCCTACATTGTCCCTAAGACCTGATTGTTGCAGGAAATGTTAACTTTCTCTAGAATTCAGCAATGCTAGTTCTTTTCAGTAAAAAATCAATGTAATTATACATAATTGCATATAATGCTATTATTCCATTAAGTTAAATTGTTTATTTGTAATCAACATAATTATACTGCACTGGTACAGATGTGGGTATCTTTGTGCATGGCATTAAAGTAGCATGTGAAACAAGACATTATTTTGATACAATTTAAACTCCAGATTTCACATACTCATCACTAATTACCATCATGTGCCCATGCATGGCCATACAACTTATTATCACCTTCTCACAACTTACTATCTCGTGGTCATGACTTAATTAATAATGTACAGCATATATGGGCCATGGCCAAGACTTTACTGTCTCGATCGTTTTCACTTATGGTAACAACTTAATTTATACTCATAACTTAATTACCATGTAGGTCGTAGCCACGACTTTTTCATTTTGTTGTCGCAACTCCTCATGGCCATCATGGCTTACTATCTCATTCCAACGACTTGCTATCCTGTGGCCACGACTTAGAAATTCCATGTTAGCTAGAAAATTCCTCCCTAATTAAAAACATGCACTAGTGATGTAGCGACCTTCTAATTAAAGTAGTACTGAACCACTAGTACATGGTGTCACATGCAGGGGTATGTCATTCCTGAGGGGTACTCAGGGTTTCGTCTATATAGGGATGTGCTGCTACAGTGGATCTGTTTTTGACCAAATTAGCAGGAGAGAGAGTTAATCCATGCATCCGGCCGTTTCATCCAAAAAAATAGCAGAGAGGATCTGGTTTTTGACAAAATTAGCAGAGTGGATCCGGTTTTTTAAATGAATAAGCTCAGTTGGTCTGGCTTTTGACTAAAATAAACATACACACATTTAGCAATCAGACAGGTTTTTTAGCAAAAAAAGTTCAAAGTGGGAAAAATAATTGAGAGGATCCGGTTTTTAAGTTTGTGCCACAACTTGAACCCCTAACCAAAATTGTGAAGTATCCCCCAGGCTGTCATTCAAAATGGTTACAAGTATTGAAGTGTCGTCCAATGGAATGTACGTGTTCATGGGTCATTACTCCCGGTCATTGCTAGGTGCTCACCTGAGGGACTCGATTTTTAGCCATCGAGGTGAGCATGATGCTATCCTGCTATCCCAGTCAGGTTGCTTTCAACACGTGTTAGGGTTGTGAAACCTTGCGACTCATTTCAACCAAAATTTACCAAGTGTTCTCCCCCATGGGACTGCAAGAAACGGTAACTCACCTGAGATATTCATCTGTCCATAAATCATAAGCAGGAATTTTCTTGGCTTGGCCTTTCATGAGCAGAGGCTTTCCAGGTTTAACATATTCTTCAAAAAATGTTTTAGGATCTGGTACATAATCTATCGAAGCTACAACACCTTCTTTTGGCCTATGAGCACCTAAGGGTTTTAAATGTCCCGCAGGATCACTCTCTAAGTTAATATTTTCAGTCGGAATATCGACATTTAAAGTTTGCGAGTCAATGTCACAGTTCACCCAATGCAAACATATGGCGGTAAAAATCACAGCAAAATTAAACATTTTCGTAACAGACACACAACAACAACAACGTCGAAACTAATTCAAACCTATTCTAAATTATGTTCACCAAATAGATGCACAAGAAAGATTATGTTCTGTAGGTTTTTCAACGGGAAATGAATATCCTTGTTTCTCCGACCTGGTTTCATCACAGGAAAAACTGTGACATGAGGTAGCCCACTTCAACACATTTGACCTGTTTATAATACTTTACGTTCATTGGTCAAATCTATTGAACAAGGGGGCGTGGTTAGAGTCTTAACTTAGGTTATAGTCACGCTGCTTGAAATATATTTACAGAATACAGAAAATTTGGAGTACATAATTTCAAAAATATATCCATTATTTTGTTTTTGTGCCGTTAAGCTATCTGTATTATAACATAATCGTCATAAAATGCCATCCAAATTTGAAATGACACATATTTTGAAACCTTTTATTATATTAAATATCAGAAAATACAAACTGAAGAACAATATTTTCAGTCTCATTTTTTTACGTGGATGAATTTTTGCTGTCTGACTTAAGACCACCTGGTGGTAAATGTGGAGCACATTTTAAAAGGACGAGGATAAAAATTTGATCTGCAAGAATCAGGATTTAAAATAAAGAAAAAAGAAATATTAATTGTAATTATATAGACAAATGCAATGTTATGAAAGATAGTGCCAGCAGATTGACTAAAATATAACAAGAGTAACTGACTATTCTTATATATAAATAAACTTTAATTTTTATAATTAAATGTTGACAAGTATAATATACTTGTGTATCGCATATTTGATACCTTTATATGAGACTAGTATTACACATAATCAAAAGTACTTCAGCAGCTTTCTTTGAAAACAGACAAAATTAGTAATATATAATATAAACAACAATATTCTATAATTAAGCAGAAATAATTTTTCAAGCTCATTTAGAATAAATTAAATACAGGAATTGTGTACATTATTTTCTATAATAACCAGCAACCACAACCAACACCATGAGACATTGACAAATTTTAACAATTTAATTAATTATTAAATTAACATGACTGTTTACTAAATCACATCTAACAAGATTGTATACTCGCGCTACTGGGCCCAGCTGACCAGGCCTGCATGCTGCTCTGTGTTCTGACATAATAGCTATGATGTCATTTTCTATACCAGCATAGTAATAAAGGGTAATTACAGCATTGCTATCTGACATTCTGTGAATGATTTACATAAACATAATAAAAAAGTTAAAATGTATAACAGCAAAAACAATAAAAATGGGAAGAATGTAATATCTAGAGTTTATGTCAATAAATGCAAGAAAAACAGAGATTCAATAGACATTTACCAGTATTCTGAACATGTAGTTCATAACAAGTCCAAAATAAAATGATAATCATACAAGTAGGACTGTATATCAAAAACATACACCCTGGGTTGGGACCTGTGCTGTCTTTGAGGTCAATATAACATTAAGAAGACAAAACTGAAATTTTAAACACCGCTAAAAATATAACATTGGTTACCCAGCAGTCATACTTTTGAGGTTATAGGAGCCAAGAGGTCAAATTTCTCTGCTAATGTGTAGCTACTGTCCCACAAAACTCCCATGTGTAGATGTTTATCATTTACACAACATCGTAACAAGTATATTAAAAGCATATATTACAGTATTACCTTGAAAGTAAGCCCTGCGGCCTATGTTTCGAATTAAGTCCCTGAGCAGTCTAGGATATTTCCCAAACTCAGTGCCCAGATTTATGTGCTCCCCTTGCTTTTACATTATAAATTTAAAGAGAAAAGTAGACATTTAATGAGGACAACAGAGGTGTTTTGGGTAATTGTCTTAGACTGTGTCTTGGAAGTAAGCCAGAGGTT
>JAOXYB010062701.1:0-10529 GCA_028565635.1 Phoronis ovalis
ACAGTAGTATTTCGATGTTAAGGATAATGTTAAACACATTAGGAATTTATATTTTATTTAATCACTTATTTCTTTTGAATATGTGTCACACTTAATTTATCATACTTAAATTTTCATGTAGGAATAACACCAGAGACACGTCAGAAGCCTCAATCCCCAGTGCGGCCATCCACATCACAGTGAACCATAGTCAGAGCGGATACGCCCCTAGTGCAGCCATCCATGGGTTCGCCTGCAATACAGCTGGCCACACCACAATCTAACAAAGTCAGAGTGGATTTGCCTCCAGTGGCTGTGCAGCCATCCATGGATTCTCTCCCAGTGCAGCCATCCACATCGCAGTCAACCCTAAGCAGAACGTCTACGCTCCTAATGCAGATGTCCATGGATTCGTCTTCAGTGCAGCCATTCACATCGCAGTACATTTGGTCTCAGCCGTCCTTTCTTATCAACGATATTGGGCAAATATTCAATGCTACGACTTCAAGTGCAGACGCAGCTAAAGCCATTAAGAACCTTAGAGACCAAGAGCGCCTCAATCTACTACAACACCACTTTCGACCCACTGCTTCTTATACCTTTCGCCCCATATATTTGAATAAATGCAATAGACGGTGCAAGATAGAGATCCTGGAGACATACCCTTGGTTGGTCTACAGCGATGTGGTAGACGGGGTGTTCTGCATCAAATGTACGCTCTTTGCAACCAGTCCCATGAGCCTGGGCCAATTCGTGACCACACCATTCAACAGGTGGGATAAATACAAAGAAAAATGGACAAACATGGTACTCGGCCTTACCACACTGCATCCCTAACGCCTAGTAACGCATTTCTCGCCAAAATGGTGCAGCCTGAGACAACATTTCCCTACGTTATTAATAGCCAGAAAGAAGCCATCATCAAAGAGAACAGGCACATCCTTCGTCATATCATTACAGCTGTACTATTTTGCGCAAAACAATGCATTGGTCTGCGAGGCACTGAGAGCTACGTTGACTTTGGTAAAAACCCAGGAAACTTTATGGCGTATCTTCGCATACGCGCTGAAGAGGATGAGTTGTTGATGTGACATATGGAGGCGCCAAGGAAGAAGAACGCAAAATATACCTCCGCTTGTAGCCAGAACGAAATGATAGATGTGATTGCTAGTTTTATAACCGAAAAATTGGTGGTAGAGGTGCGAGATGCCAAGTACTACGGTGTCATGGCAGATGAAATGACATCGCACGGCAAGGAACTCATGCCAGTATGCCTTAGGTTTGTAGATACGGCGCATAACATTAGAGAAGAGTTTATCGACTTCTCACTCTTACACCGTATCCGGGGAATTGACGTCGGACGTGGTGTGATCAACTCACTGGACAAACGTCAGATTCCCATAGAAGACATGCGTAGCCAGTGTTATGATGGGGCTGCCAACATGTTCAGTACGAGAGTTGGTGCCCAGACATATATCCAAGAAAATGGTGCTCCATTAGCCCCATATACCAGACGCAACCTTCACGCCCTTAATCTAGTCTTCTGGGTCTTGTGCCAGCCGTACTGAAGGAGCGTCAGTGTAATATCGATGAGCTCATAACAGTGTATCACCAGGACCTGCCCTCACCTTCTCTGATTCACAAAGAGCTAGGTAGGTGGAGGGAAGAGTTTTCTACTGCATCAGAGGAAAACACACCAGCTAAAGCGATTAGAGTGTGTGACAGGATGCGGTTTCCAAACATTTTCATTCTCTTAAAGCTAGCGTGTACTCTAAATGTAACCAGCGCTGAGTGTGAGCGATCTGCCAGTTTAGTCAGGAGGTTACATAACTACACAAGGGCCACCATGGGTATAGAGAGATTGTCTCTCTTGCTTTAATACACATACATTATGATTTTTCATATGATACAGACAAAATTATAACCCGATTTGCAGAAATGAATCCAAGAAACATGGAACTGGACAACATTATTTATAAAGTTGCTTAACGGCTTATAGGCAATTTCCCCATCTTTACAGTGCAACCAGAAATAAATGCGCCAAGTATCACATTTCATAAATTAAAAGTTTAGTTTTTCAGCTGAACCTGCTTGAGGTCCATAGATGCAACGACCGGTTTTATCTGCACATCTCACATTGCACTGTAAATACACATTTATCGTTTCAGCCGCCTGCACCCGCGCAGGCGTTAGTGCGAATTACCATATTTGGGAGATGCAGTGTACGTGGAAGAAGAAGAAGAATTTTGACAAAAGAAAATGCATATAATTATGCTAGAGTATCACTATCAGAAAATAGCCGCTGCTGCTAAGTTAAAGTCTGACAATTGTCCTGGACATCGTGACTCACTGAGCCTACACTGTGTGGTAGAAAGGGGAATTTCTTGTAAACTTGGCTTGGAAGTT
Source organism: Phoronis ovalis (assembly GCA_028565635.1). NCBI lineage: Eukaryota > Metazoa > Phoronida > Phoronidae > Phoronis > Phoronis ovalis. The sequence continues at coordinate 2,386 of JAOXYB010062701.1, forward strand.
GATCAAGCTTGGAAAATTAAAGTTCCATTAAGCTGGAGCAGGTAAAGTACTTTGATTTATTTATTTATATTCCTGCAAGCACGACCCTACTATGGACAGCCTACATGTATGCATAGTCCTGGCCACCTCATATTCAAACCAGCCGAAGTTCAACTAGCCTTCACGCATGCCCAATAGCATGATATCCATGCAATAGATGAACGAACCTTCAAGAGTGCATTTTGGATTTTATGCTTATGTGCTGTTGAATCTTTGATTAAGTTATCTAGATACGTGTATAAGAAGCGGAATGGTCGAGGAATAGACAGAAGCAAATATTTGGGTGGAATTCATTTATTTAATTCAGAAAGTAAGTGTTTCAAACTTCGGCTGGTTTGAGATATGAAGTGGCCATAATAGGGTCATATGCTTGCAGGACTAATTTGTTTATTGAAACTACTCTGGTTTTGTCGCAGGTTTTGTATTTTTGAGCCACTGTTAATTATCTCAGAATACAAGGTAGCACTTTTTTTTAATTAACTATTGTCTTGGTTTAGTCTAAATTAACGGTATTGAATCTAAATATTCAAGCATCATTCAGATTAGAATTGATTCAGCTACCAGGTTGTCTAAATGCAGGTTATTTTTTTATATTTCAAAAAAGTCTCATTTTAATGGAAATACCCAAAACCATTTTGGGTTTATAATTTAAGTAAGTAAACCCGTGACATTCTGTAGACTGCTATAGTTGGATCATTCTGTAGTCAAGACGACAAAATGCGTGACTATACCTTTCTTGAAATTTAAAGCAATTTTTTATTATTTTAGGGTTAATTGCATGGTGCAGAAAGCAACATACCAAAGAATACAAAACATGGAGTGAAACCCCATTACACATAGAAGCTCTTAATCCTTCTCAAGACAGCAGTCTTCAGATTACAGATTCCTTTAAGGTAAATATATTCAGTTTTACAATATTTAAATTTTTTGTCGAATCAACCTACATATTGTAACATGGTGTTTATCAGCCCTTAAAATATGTTAATATATGTAAATTTATTTTTTTGTTAATTTACTCTTTTGAGTACCAATATTGTTTGTTGACTAAAACCCTAAGCAAGTAGTGCTACATATACTAAAATATAAAACTCTTGGCAAACATTTCAACGATATGTCTGTACTTTATTCTTGCTTTCTATAAAATAGTACCCTTGTTTATGAATGTTGGAAATTAATAAAAACTTTGACTTCAGGTTGTCGGTCAATCATCATCATCTGAGGAAGCATCAAGCCAGTCAAGCAGAAACAAAACAGAAAGCCTATTCAAAAGATGTGGCGATGAGAATAAAAAACGAGAAAGCTGATGGAAAAAAGAGGTTCACGAAAGGACAGATTATCGCATCAACAAATAACAAGCTATTTTAGTAGACTTAGTAATGTAAACACAAAACATTTGTTACCAGCGGAAACTCACTGGAAATCAATGAAATCACTGGAAATCAATCGCTGCACTGTATGCACAGAGGACCCATTCAAGTTATACACAACTTACACTTTGACTCGAATTTAAATGACAGTTTAATGAAAAAAATAGACTAGTAAAGGTACATATTTTTTGGCAGGTGTGAACTTAAGGATTATGAAAAATCTGTTTACTTTTAATTTACTGATTACATAATCATGTGGTAGATCAGTTTTTAGCAAAAATGTAATCAGTAAGAGCAGTCATTTTGGATAAAAACTCATGTTTTTCAAACCTAAACTTCAAAAAAATATAATTCCAACACCCCTGCAGATACTACACTAAAAGTTGGCCAAAATTAACTTCTAACTAGGAACTTTAATACCATATCTCAGACTTTTGAAATTTCACTTAGTTCTGAAGTAATGTGATTCTAAATATATGGTAGTTTGAATTTTGGAAAGTCATATCATTTCAATGATCCAAAATTTTAAAAATCTGAGAATAGTTTTAAAGATCTCTATTTGAAGTTAATTTTGGCCAAATGTCAACTTTGTATCTACAGGGATGTTGGGCTTAAATTTTTTAATTTACATGTTGAAAAACGTGAGATTTTACTCAAAATGGCCTTCATAATCATGTAACAAATAAGTAACTTTTCATAATCCTTAAATTAATACCTTTCTAAAAATGTATACTTTTATTAGTCTATTGTTTCATTAAACTGCCCAAAATTTGAATCAAAGTGTAAAATGTGAATAACTTGTTTAGAACAGGTCTTGTTCCCCCCCCCCCTTATGCTATATCCAGTTCCAGTGTTTGTTAAATTTTCCTCAACTGATTGTTGTTACTTTTCTATTGCTTTTTGATCAGTGTACATAGTTTAAATAACACATATTTGCAATTATAAACAGGTTGTGTTGGTTTGATGACTTTGTGTCATATTTACTTTAAGATATTGAAGCATCTGCACTGCAATTTAAAAATGTGTTAACCACATACAAATAAACCTTTATTGTTACATCCCTTAATTCTGTTTTATGTGTCTTTAACTATAGTGAATAAAAAACTCTTTAAGTTAATCATGAATCCGATTTCCTTAGCATTGCTTTATCAACTCCAATGGAACTTATTCAGATGTGCTCTGCTGCAGTAATTTTGAAGATACCTGAAGAATAATCTTTATGAAAATAAATGCATTTTACGCTCGTCTCTTTAGTTTGATTATGTAGAGCAGAGAACAGAGTTTCAATGGAGTAACAGAGCAATGATACATCTTGTGTGCTTTCAAAACAACTTTGCTTTTAAAGTATTCTTTTGTCACCAGGTGGAGCCAAACCCACAAATTCTGCATTTTCACACCTTTTTAAAAAAAATGTGTTTAGAGATCCACACGTTTTTTTCATATAATTATTGAAGTAACATGTATTCTTTCTGAAAATATTAGTTTTAGCTAAAAAAAACAAGAAACTTCTGAGATTTTAAATAATTAGTTTGCCCATAATTCTGTTTTTCACAAAAACTGAAATGTGGTATATTTTCCTTCTGATAACAAAGATACTTTAAAAAGCAAGTACAATGATTTTTTCACAGTTTTAAAGAGTGTTTACAGTATAAAATCAAGTTGCATTTCTAAATATTACATCATTAGTTATGTTCAGTATGTTATAACAGTTCAATCCTGGTCAAAATGAGTATAATTATAGTTTATATTTTGGGTTCCTTTTGGGTCCATTTTTAAATTGCCCCTAAAACGCAGAAAAATTTGCGAAACATTTTTTTAGAATTTTTTCTGTAGTTTGGCTACCCATACTCATTGCATGCAAAATTTAAAGAAAATATATTACTTTGTGTGAAATGACTTCGCCTTACTTTTATACAGATCCGTAGTTAATAATTGCTGGACAATAAACCGTATCAGACAATTCATTATCTTCAGCAAGGTCAACTTTCATTATTTTGCTTGACAAATTTTTCCCAGGTTAATGTAATTTTCCTATGTCCTTGAGTTATTTTGTAGTCACAATGACTGTATAGATAAAATACATATCAGATATACAATAAAATTTGCCATATTTAGCAAAGATGATCAAGAGCAAGCTTTTATGGCTAAAACATGGAATTTTTTCCAGGTATTATACCCACTTTTTCTCCAACGTGCTCTAATAAGGTTGACAAACCTCGTGTACTGCTTGGTGTCATGTGAAATCCTATTGTTACACTGTATGCACGGTAAAACATCCTACGAACTTTTTCTAGTCTCTCCTGCCGTAACTTCACTTGTAATATGAATGGACTTGTGTCCGAACCTCTGGAAAAACAAAAGAAATCCTTATATAATATTAACATGCCTGCATTTTATTTTCAGTTTTAACAAGAAAATACATGTTAAGCACAAATCATCAAAAAGTACATGAAAAATCATAGGTTAAAACGTCTATTTGATTATCAAGCACTGTGAAATGTTACCTCACCCTTTTGGTATGAGAAACAGAATATTTACTTACGAGCTTGTAGTCCTAGGTCTCATGCCTACAGATGTGGGAAGACTTCCAGTGTCTGTTACCAGCTGCCAACTGAAAAGACAGTGAACAGTAATATTATATATCAATAAAATAAAAAAAGCTAACTGGGAACATTGAGAAAGACTAACCTTGCATGATTTTTTTACAAGGAATCATTTTTGCATAACACCTATTTTGTCACATTATGGTAAAGGCAAGTTTCAAAACTGAACCTGCTATCACTTCCTGATGATGAAGAGTCAATGCGACACCTAGTGGCAGGTACTGTAACTGGACTGGAACAGGAATGTTGATCAAAGTGATTTCCTCTTCTATGCAGGACATCAAAATCCTTTGTAAACTCACTGCTATTTGTTGGTGGAGTCAAACTGCCAAATACAAATAGTACCATTGATGAAAATTTGTGGAAGTGTACATCGATTGCAGTTTTAAGCACCGTACAAAAAAAATTACAAAACAAGACAAGTTTCTAAGTGTTTTCTGCCCAAAATTGTGTAAGGAACTTACAAATAAAACTCTTTTGCGTACTCGATTACTTCTTTATGTTGTAATGAATAAAAATTACATCAAACTGAGGAACCATTTCTGGAGACTGCAGTCCACATGTATGCCTTAATTCAGTCACATGATGGCAAAAATACTATCCACTCTCTTAATAAAACCTTTATTACCTATCACCATTTTGTTCACCTTCAGAGAGGTCAATTAATGGTGGTGTACTTGTCTCTGGGCAGCTATGCTTGGTATCATAATCATTATCTAAAACAGAATCACTACATGCGTGAACCTCCCCTACAATTTGCAACCACTGTTATAGTAAAAAACAAACAAACCTACCTACAAAACTAAATAATTGTTATATAGTAAAAAACAAACAACGCTACCAACCGAACAAGAGAATTGCAATGATCTTGAATAAAGTTCCTAACAAAGGGCAACTCATGCCAAGAGCAACTAAATTATTCCAAACTATAAAGTTCAAAATTTCAAGCAAGTGAAACATGCACATTGAAAACAAGTTATTACTATCAAATGTCATGAAAGCTTAATTCTGCAGCAAAATCACACTTAATTTTCAATACTCTTATAACTCTGTGCATCTTTACGTATTATATATACAAGGCAATGAGTTAACTTCTACTACAATTTTTAGATGCTTACCAAAAAGTAATAAGCCATCTGTCATGGCACAGTCAGATCCATGTCTGCTTGGTGGTTTGGGTAACTGCACTTGTGTCTTCTGACTATAAACAAACAATGACATTTAATCAGTCAGTAGGCAGTATAATTCACTGCTTTGCCATTTTCACATTATCTAGTTTTGAAAGAGAAATTTCACATTGTAATAAAGCACTATTTTCAAGATGTGCTTTAATCAAACTGATGACATCATCGTACAAAAATTAAAAAGTTCCACTAAATGACCTACTTGTTCTATATATGTACACTTTATAACAAATGCCTTTTGGCCAGAAATGGAGGTAATTTTATGTCGATATACAACTCTTTGCTAGTATTACAGACAAACTTAAATGGTTTAATCATCAAACTTCATTTATTTATTGGTAAATAATGGAATAACAAAGTAACCTACCTATCTACAGCTCTGTGTATGGAGTATTCTTCACCAGTGATGTACTTCAGGAAAAAGAAACAAAAGAAGAAAATCTGCAAAATGTAAAACATCTTTTAGTAGATAATCTGCTAATTAAGATGCTTGTTACTATAATCAAGAGTCTTCACAAAGTCATCTTGCTTCAAGAGTGAGATGAAATAATGTGGCAGTATATATATACTTTTATTGAACAAATTTGTAAAGTATGTTAATTATGCTACTAAGAAAAGAGAATGATGAAAATTCAATTTTAGAAAAATCTAAGTCACAGATCTTACTCATTTTCTATTTTAATTTTTCATTATAAAATATCTTTCTAATCCAACATGCACATTCCGGGAATTCTAACATATTACAGCCTGTATCTTAAGAATATGATACCAATTAAAAGAGAAAAATAAAACCGCGTGCACAGTGAAAAGCAATGTACAATGGTGCCATCTGGTGCCACTACGATATACTATATACTCTGAGTGACTGCAATACTCAAATCAACAAAACATTTATTTACTATAAACATACCTCTTCTCCTTTGCTTAATCTGTCTGGCAAATTATGGCTAGAAAAAAAGCATGTTGACATAGAGGCAACAGGAAAGATTGCAGCAGATAACATATTTCAGGGTGCATTTCATATAAATAACTTGCTTTTTAAAAAGAGTTGTTCATTCAAGTTAAAGTTAAGTGGTAACCACATAGGAATTTCCAAGTAAATGTCTCATTGCATCACCTGAAGTAAACACCAGCAGATCATGGTACATATAGCTCTTAACACAATGCCTTTATTCAAGATTGTAACAATTGTCCCGACTCATACTAGCTATTCTAATTTGTGGGAGTGTGGTTAGTAATTGTGCAAAAAATATATCAATAATTAATACCTTAACAGCTAAATAATTTAAAATTATTTTTATACCACTAGATAAATCATATTTAATAGTAGATATCTAAAATTTAGGAAAGACTTGGCTAAGACAAATTTCATCAGACAAACTCACCCAAAAAGAAACCAATCATATCCTATCGTTAGATATAATATTTCCGTGGCATCTAGAGATGTATGTATTGCACCATCAGCCCACAGAGACAGTCGCAGGAGAGATATAAATAAAGGGGTACGGTCCCAACCAGATATACAGTGAACTAGCAAACCGGCTCCACCTACAAAGAAGACAATTAAACCAAACACAAACATTACGACTGGGAGGGTTTTGAAACATTTATGCCTCTTCCTCATCCTCCAGCAATTTGCACATTTTCCTAGTCTTTCATTTGCTACCAAAATAATTAGAGCCAATAATTAGTTAACTTTTCTATACTATTTCCCATAGCAACTGAAATATTTTGCAAAGTAACCCATGCCCCTGTTAAAATAACTTTACAATTTCAACTTCCCTGCAAGTAAATGTAACGGACATAATAGCCCCAAAATGTTGTATTAACTGCTATAACTATTATCATAGAATTTTGGTATAATGTGCACGCAAGTCTAATTTAACCAACTGAAACTATTCCACATGTTTGTTTCTTGGTATCTAGAGATTGGGATAAATACTATTGACTTGACTACATATGTAAACTTACCATCTTAAATACTAACTTACTACCGCCTTGACTACATATGTGAACTTACCATCTTTTACATATTGCATAATAAGCCTGAGATAATTTTGTGTCAATTTGGATAAATCCCACTTCTGAAAAATAAAATTATTTAACAAGAAACAAATTAAACTTTAACAACATAGTTTAATCAATTCCATGCCAGAACAATATATATCATTTTAACAAAAACATTATGCATTGGTCTACAGGGAAAACCAACCAAACCTCTACGCTTTTTTAATTAAACTTTTCCAAACTTTATATACACTGACTGCTAATCCATGTCATGTGCACATTTCAAATATTGCAAAGGAAAGTTGTAAACAATAGAACAGACCATTCAATTTCTTGTGCGATGTACGTAAATCACTAAAATGTGCAGTAGAATAAGGGAGAGAAATATAACCCAGCAGATCATTCAGATTGGAGCTATTTTAAGCTTTGTAATTATGCCAGTAATGTTTGAAGTACACCAATCAAATAAGAGATCATACACAGTTTTCGAACCTCATATATTGATTGGTTAAACTGTTGACAACTTCACATTATAGACATGTAACTGAACTGCAAGCCAAGAAAAGCAGCTGTTGTATTTCAGAGCGAACAGTGTCAGTATAATGATTCTAAGCTTAGCAATATTTGAAGATGAGCTCAAAATATCAGATAGCATAGAACCAAACAAAACTATGGTGCAAGCTATCACAAACCATACAATATATACCTTGTAATCTGTCCAATCAACTGGTAGATGATTAAATAACTGAGACTCTGGAATATCTATGCAGGCATCAACAAACCACTGAAATAAGAAAAAAAAACAGATTCATTTGGTAAAATTTGGTAATTCAAGTCTTCAATTCAGCTCAGGCAACAAATTCCATGATAGAGAGAGAGAGAGAGAGAGAGAGAGAGAGAGAGAGAGAGAGAGAGAGAGAGAGAGAGAGAGAGAGAGAGAGAGA
>JAOXYB010062723.1:0-22534 GCA_028565635.1 Phoronis ovalis
ATACACATGCATATGCACATGCACATACACATACATATACACACACACATACACATACATAGACACACACACACACACACACACACATATACATACATCTATATATATATATATACATATACATATACATATACATATACATATATATAACATCCCTTGCTATGCAGTAAAGATTAAAGCTGCAGAGCATAATTGCCCAGTGGTTATCAAACATCACATGGATAAGATTAAACTATATTTTCAATTGCTTTCTATACATACTACATATATCAGAATCAGACATTTAAATCCATTCCATTACTTTAGAAGAATAAACATAGACTATAAATAAATTAAGCCATTCTAAATATAGCTACAGTCAGATCTAGTTTTTAATCAGCAGTATAAGAAAACTAAATAGAAATTACATAAAACTATGGATTGATTTAATTAAACATAAAGACAGAGTAGAAATTCTATTCCGATTAATAATTCCCCGTCTCTTTCTATGGCCTCAAATATCATATCCTACTTAGAAATAACTACGGCAGAACATTTTTGCTGGGAAACGAATTCCTAAATGGCCTCCAAACATGATAAACCTTGTCATAAATATATCAAAAGTGCAATTAGTTTTGTCTATTTGAGAGAGATTAAATTAGTAGAAATTCTCTCAGAGAATAGTTATTTAAATTCTATAAGTAATCATGAGGAACAGAATGTCAAATATATCCCCCGACAATTCTGAAGCTGAATAGTAGTAGATGAGAAAAAATCATTTCATCAAATTAGTGTCTTTTTAAAATTTTGATTAATAGCCATTTTCTAAGCTACTAGAAATTATACAAAATGGTTATATGATTAAGTTAAAGCATATAATATGACATTCACAGGAACAGCTAGAAGACATAAGAGTCTAATTGATTACTATGTGTGCTAACTACCAGCAATGTTAATGCTTTTAGTTGCAATTTCCAAGATTTATTATTTTCATTATTTTAGTCCCGTTATAGAAAGCTGGAGACTGGATATTACAATAAGAGAGGATTCAAGGTCTCTATGTTTTGATTATCCATATCCTTGGATCACTGTGCGAGAGAATGTGCCTTAGACTTTGCAACCAATTTTTGTACACTAGCTTGTACAACTGTATACATTGTTTTAACTGCAATTTTTTTTTGATGATTACGGGGTGTACGTGCCACCCACATGGGTTACTTCCTCATGATATCCCTAAAACTGGTTTCATTTTTCTTCAACTAAATCCTAAAAAATGGGTATTTTTTCACGATATAATTTAAAGGTATAAGTGCTTCTAGGATTTTTTTCAAGCAAAAACCTTAAAAATTGGTCCATTTTGTGACAGAAAACTCTAGAAATGGTTCCGTTATTGAGAGAGGATCCCTAAAAATGAGTGAAAATTTGAGTTTGCGCTGTACATCCAATCTAGAAATATTCCGTTTACACTGGTAAAATGTTATTATGGGAGAAAGCTCAAGAAAATGGAAACTACATGATGTATTGACAATGACAGTCATTATATAGGCATCTTTGTTTGACTTCTCTTAAAATCACTATAAAATTGACAGTTTAACTGACTCAAGTCTGGTCAGCAAGAGTCTTTAAATCCCCATCATACTTAGCTTCTAATGTAATTCTACTGAAACATCACAGAAATAATGACAGCCTGTAAATGAAATTCTAGGGTACTAACAGGTAGAAAAAATTGAGTAGAAACGACATCGTGATGATTGCATGTGTGTTGCTTAACATGATCTTTCAAATAAAATGTCAGATATCAAAGGCGAAAATTTTGCATCAATTACATACATTTGCATCACAATGCTGTAGACAAGTTTAGATAAATACCATGCAACCAAGAGAATAGTTGAGTGCTGATGGACATAGCATGTTAATATTATCTGCAGTAAGATAAACTTAAATAGGCATCTACTGCATAGCTAGAAAAGAAATCTTTATCAACCTAAGTTTATACTCAGAAGCTATGGTAAACATCATAATTGGAGCCAGTTAAAAAGCTGAGTTAATGCCAAGGTATAAGAAAACTTTAAAAGCAATCCCACTGAATTTGTATATTCCTTCCATTAGGAAGTTCGTTTTTTATATATAGTTGGTTACTTAAATTAATTGGTATATACCACCAGAACAACACCATACAACCCAACGCATTCACTTGTTGCAAACTCTAGCCCCACCTTTTAACCCGTCTTTATTTTATCCCCAATGTTTAACAGCAGCAGTTGAATGGATTATATAGCTGCCATCCCTTTACCTATAGACACGTTGGTATTTTTTATTTTAGTGGACATTAGTCCAATCTATTTTCATACACAAAATTATAAATAAAACTGGATAGGCACCAGAATATATGCTAGTCTTCATACATTAAAGATGTCGTATTATGCTAAGCAAAGCATACTATACATCTTACAGATGGTTCTCAACAAATATTAATGTTCGAGAGCCCTTTTGTGAATTCTTTATGACCAGCATGCAAACAAGAAATTTAATTAAAGAGTGTTTGTTTATCATGCAAGTAACACGATCCAACTTCAAGGATCGACACAGCATTAATATTAACAATTTAAACTCTTCCTACTTTCTAAAAATTATATCTGTTCATTACTGTTGTGTTTTTCCATACAAGTTTAGTGGATTAGCTTAAAAAAAATCTGTCACCCTGGCTTGTTTTACTTCGAACATTGATAATTACAAAATTAGAATGATTAATAATTGGTGATATACATACATTAATAATTACACACACATCCTCTCACGAAAGAATGTGGAGACAAGATTTTTCTACATCAATCTTTAATTCGAACACCAAAATTTTCAAATTTTCTTATTCGTTCATTTAACTGGATTGTGTTTAAAAAAGTTTTTACAATGGCAAGCTGAAACCTCTTTCAGATGTCAATCTAACATTCCCTAACTCGTTTAATAAAGTAAAGTTTTAAAAGGCCATATTTTAATCAGTGTCGTCCAGAAGTTGATAATGGATACAGCAGAAAAAAAATAAATATTCAATCCACTACACCCAGTATAGGTGAATGGTCCACCTCTGACTTTTCCCATAACTAAAAATAATCTTTTCTGTCTCATAATCAATAGCATAGGAATCATGTATGTTATATACAACATGCACCTACTGAATGTAACGTTACAGGACTAAATATTGATCACATCAGGATCATTCATGATGATGCGACATAAATATTTCACTAAGTATATTAAAAATTCACTGTTTACTAACAGGTTACACAAGGCTCAGAGTAGTGAACATGAAATCTACACATTCCCTAGGGGTTCTTTGGTGTACTACTGAAACAAGAAATAGTGTACACACCATTTGAATTACATTGTTACACAGCCTACAGAAAAGTAATACATAAAGACCGACTGCATTCGTAAGCCAATTACAGCAGCATGGTTTGCCAACAGGGTTTGAGCATTCACACTGAAGTTGTTTCCATAGACCAGAACTTGAGCTGAAACGTCTTTGGCTTAGTGTTAGCTTTGTTAAATTTGCAACTGGTTGTAACTAAATTTAATTTCATGATAATGTGGGATTTGATAATTATAACACCGATACAACAAAGTTGCAGTTCACAGCAATCGGTAATTTAGCATAACTATCTTATATCTGTACAGCATCCATAAAGTTGAAGCAGTACTATGCTGACGCAAGTATGACGTAGCACGTTCATCCACCTGTGAAATGCTCAGCAAATATCATCTTTAGTCTACAAAACTCCAGTATCAAATTTTAATGGAAACAAATTCTAATGCTAAACATGTCAGTCCAAACTATAAGCCGTGCAGTCGAAATATTGGTAAAAGGTATTGTAGATGAAGGCTTTTTCAATGTGGCATTCAGTGCAAAAAATATGTAAATCTTAAAAAATGTACGAATTTCATTCACCAAAGTCAGTTCTATAATCTCATAACAGTAGAGGCAGTAACACAGTTAGATTATTATTATTTTGAATCCATTGTTAACAAAAAAAATGTGTGTTATAAAATAGCAATCACAAAAAAATAGTATGATTAAAATTATTACTATTATTTTTTAAATACATTTTAGTGATATTTTAATATTATATCACAAAAAACGACAAATATTCAATATCACTACCTTAAGGTCTACACAGCAGTTAGTACCTATTGTAGTTTTCAATACAAACAGACAAGAGGTAAATCGGCTCTGTCAACAAACATAATATATCAAGCATAGATGGAATATGTACAGTTCTACTCTGGTATTCAGGCTAACTACACAACAATATTTACTTAAAATGTATATGTGGTCAAACACATTTCTCTGCAGGATTTCCAAAGGTGATCCAGTGCTAGATAAGGTAGTCATAAAACATAAATAATGACAAAAACTATGGATGAACTGGATGTAAACCTCTAGTTACACACCTGGTTCAGTTCCTGGCAAATTTTATTCTTAGAAATATCTCTAATGTGAAAACAAGAATTTTTAGGTCAAAGAGTGTGAAAAGAGTTCACAAACACAGAATCCCCTGAAAAAATGGATATTGTAAATTTTTTTTAATGAAGCATGTCACTTTTTGCAAAACTTATTATTAAACGCAAAAAAATGGCAAATACTGTGAGAAGCACCCTATCTCCTATATCCACCACTCATGCGTTTGTACTGAATAGATATGAACATTTTTTTACTTTGTTTCATCTACTTTTATGTCATTAACAATTATCCCAATTCCCCCTCTTAACCTTACTACTTTCACGAAATACAATCCTCATAATACATAATCCTGATTCTCAATCCTTTTTGTATCTCGTTTTCTTGCCATATGTGACTGCATGTGGAAACAGGAACTTCTGATGTCCCTTGCTGTGAATGTGACACACGAATAGGTATATACACTCAGTATATCATTAGGTTTAGTAACAGCAATAATTAGTACAGGTGCCCATTACAGGAAACCCCAAGTATATAATTTGACCTACATGGGTCAAAACATGTTACAGTACTTCAATCCTGGGGCTTTATACAAACCATATAGCACCAAGACGTGATCATTTTAAAGTTTATCAATTAGACAAAACCTTTAAATGACTGTACATATGCAAATTTTAAATTAATATGCAATATAAGTAAGCATCCCGGTGCTTAAAATACCATAAATTCACAAGCGTGTTCAGAATAAAATGTATTATTGGAATATCATGAACTATAGTACGTAACGCCTTCTGAAACACGTTATTTGACTATCGATAATTAGGGGCTATTAACAAAATACCTAACTGCTAGAGAAAATATCTACCAACATCGCACGCGAGTCATTATTAAAATGAGTAAATTACGGATACTGTGCGTGAGAAATGACGAGTTTAAAACATAAATTGACTTCTTGTGGTTGGATCACACAACGCAATGAAGTGTCATGGGGATATTAGTGAATCTGATGTGTAGAAGAAGCCTAAATCAGTTTAATGACTGTCATTCTAAACTGCACGTCTCATCCCACCTGACTATGCGGGAATGACTGTGATTCAAACTTCTTTTTAGTTAGTCACCTAATAAATTTATTTGTCATTTTTGTTACAAGCTGGCTACATATATACAATATCAATAATTCTGAACTGTTTTTTACGCTGATACGAACATAGTGGTCAATACGCGTGTCCATTAGATCACAGTACAATGAAATCGAATTTATCCTAAGTGTTCATATATTTGTCTTATCGCTTGTGTCTTGATTTTGTTTTCTGCTTTTACGCTGATGCATTTTGAACATGTTTTTTTTAGATAACAGCTTCAGAAATTATATTCCGTGCTTAAAGTCACGCAAGATTATTATTTGTACTCCGCACTAGCAAAAATCACTTCAGTTATTTCTAGTCTTACATATATAAACAAAAAGTACTTTTGAATAAACTTTAAATTATTCAAACACATATAGCTAGTTTTATCATGCAAGTCATGTTTATTTAACATCCAGATACATTTTTTATTAGTTGGTATTTTGTGAAACTCAATAAAAAGGTTCCATGTGACAACAGTCTATTTTTCTGTACTTTTCTAAGAACTATTTCACTGGATCATAAAATTTAATACTGGCTTAATTTAATTTCTCCAAATTCAAATAGCCAAGTAAACACAATATAACTATAAATTCATACTTAGTTTTATGTTTGGAGCCATTCAGTTTCAGTTTTGCTGTGAGAAGGAAAAGCTGAATCACAATACTGCACTTTTACATTATATTACATATTTAACTAATTTGACAAATTATTGAGATATGCTTTTTTGTCAGCATGAATTGCGATAGTAAAAAAATTCTCAGGCTAGATTTAAAAACTTGTTTTTTTTGCCATAGCCCAACAGTGTCCTAACATATTGGTTCGTTGGAAGGTAATTTTTTTTCTATTAAAATACACGTACACCGAGATGTATATAATTGCATGTAAAAACTTATTATGTACATTATCATTATAAAAAAAGACGACATGATTTATGGACTAAAAAGTGTCGAGTAGGGTCCTTTTTTTTGGATCGGCCGGGCTAACGCAAATATACTTATTTTAAATTTCAGCCTCATCATATATAGAATAATATTTGAAATTGATATACGGTACATATCAGTTGTTTTTACCCTTATAAAACTAGTACAAATTCTGGTATAACCAATGGCAAAGCAATGGCATGCTGTTGTTTGCCCACAAACCTAAATCAACATATTATCCTCGTGGCAAGTAATTGGCAACATTAATTTTGCAACACAAGTATCTAAACATGAAAATGAACGCAAGCACAACCTGGTACAGGTACTGTATAGCGTGTAGACATATGTTGTATGGCCGAGGGGCATTTCTGTCTTCGATACAGCATAGAAGGAACCAAACTTTCTCTAATTAATAGTCAAGCCATCACAACACCAAATTCCCAATTGTACCATTTTAAAATGCTACTAGTCTGTTACAAATGTTTGTTACACAATGATTCTTTGTCTTAATACTAGCAACCTTTAGGGTTAAAACAATATTAAGTACTACAAATATTGCAACTAAGAACAATAATTAATGTACATTTTGTATATGGAGTATTGATTAATACACACTCTCTTACTTATATTTTCAGTATTTAATGTATAATCTTAAGTATCAATTTCCAGTGTACCATAAGAGAAGTGCCGATATCTGTATTTCAGCACATGTATAGCAGTCTTGGAAGTACAAAACAAGACTATGTTTATTAGAACGCTTTACCCCATAGTTCATTTGCTTCTCCCTAAAAATATAAGTGACCCTGTAAAAATTCTCCCAATTTCATGGGTGAGTTCGATATGGTGATTTCTCATTCTTTTACACATATATTTCTACCATTGGGATATCAAGTAAAATGTCACATTGGAATACCATCTGCTATTCTAATTGCACATATTTAACTTTTTATTCACCTTTGATACATAGTGTACTGTAGTTTGGAATTATATGGAGCACACACAAAAATGTACCTACTTTGGCCTTGACTTGCACAATGAATACTGTGAAACTTAGCCATGGCTTACATATATATATAGAGCCCATATTAAAACACAAACTTCTCAACTATTATAATAATACACTGTTGTTAGCAATATGTTCTAAGCTATTATTTAATATTATAATCAATACAGGAGCTTCATGAATAAGTGATAATAATATTTCATGAATATATAACTATTGCATACACTGTTCCACAACTATAGACAAGGAGCTTAATGATTAAGTCCTTACAACTGTTATCAAACAAACACATTCATACTTTACAGATTTAGCAATAAAACTACGTAAATTTTTACAAAAAAAATCAAAACGTAACAAGCATGAAGTCATCAGCATTTCCATGAAATAAGCATTGGAACAAAATTTTGCCTCTTCTTTCTCACTACATAATATATCAAAAATTATTGGTCATACATTCGGATTATTATAAAATTGTCACGTTTGTAAATTATTGGATACTAGGCGAAAAATCCTTGTTAATCAATATAAACTACAGGAATTAAGGGATATTAGAACTCTAACAGGAAAATATCATAATGAAGTACTGATTACCACACTAACATTAAGCTGTAGCCCTCGTTATAGGGTGTATAAACTAATGAGGGACTGTGTCACTGTCCATAGTAATTACTATAAGCCAACTCTTTAAAGGACAACTATATACCTGCATAAGTAAAATTAATTATAACTCCTTCATGTTACAAGTTAAACATGTACATGCAGAGAAGTTTATTGTCTGTGGATTAGGTTTAAATGCAACAACAGATGAATTGTCGATCTGGATCTTTCACCAACAAGTTTTCTGTCGCAGGCTATTTATATATAAATGTAAAGGAGGCATTTGTATGAATAAAGTGGACATATTCATAGCTTCTTGATTGATTACAAAAACTAATTCAGTAATTTCGTTGCCCAAGTAACCTACATCAGTGTAACCTAAAATGGTTCCCAGATTCGAGCATCAGTGTTGCCAAATATAACAAAGCTGTATTCATATCTGCTATGTTTCACCCATTGTACTATAGATTGTAGCTAGTACTTCCCTTCATGGTGTTACAGTAGTATCATGGTATATTGTTTATTCATCAACAAATTTTGTGAGAGAAGCATGCAATTATCCAAGATATCAAGAAAATAACTTCAACAGTAGTAAACAGTCCAAGATCCAGGATGCTAAAGGAAGTGTCCACTAAAACGTTAGGCGGTTTGTTGCAAAATCTATATATCTGAGCCACTCAACATTCAACTACAAAACGTTTTGGCTTGACCTGCTTTACAACTCAGCTTCAAAATGAGGTGTAGAGGAATAAACAGACAAATAGAAATATTAGCTGTGTGTACATACCAAAAATCAATTTTTGGGAAATTCAGTGTACACAAATTATTTTCATTACAGCTATCCATTAGAAGTTCATCTGTCTATATTGTATTGCTATATTTATGGACACATTGCTAAAAATAACAATGCAATAAATAAATAACACATAAACAAATAAATGAAAGCAATATAAATAATTAACATTCTTAAATCAGTTTTAAAATACTAACTTTTGCTACACACTGATAAATACTAATCATTTAGTTAATTTTTTAAATTTAGAAAGGTCTTTGAAGGAAATACGAACTCGATCCACTCAAGCCTTCATTTACAGGAAGACACAGTTTGCTGATAATAATGCAATTGGAATTTCAGAAAATATGGTGTTCACATTAATTTTTTACAAAATAAACGCGTTCACATGAAACATTTGTTCATTCAAGCGAATGGTTATATATAATGGTATATAATAATAAAGGCTCGTGATAAAACATTGTTTTCATGATATTCACGCTAATATTTTATTGAAGGCATTGTAGAAAGTCTCATGTATAAGAAATGCCTAGTTGTAGTGTTTCCCAAAAAAGAGTATATTCAGAACCGCGGCCACTGATTAATTTATGAAGCCCTGAACATAACTGAGTGAAAAATGGATAACTAATTCATGGTTTCAACAATATACAATAGGGCAAAGGAAAGTGTGTGTTATTTTGCTGGCTATGCCACATATATGTATCCAACATGGTTAGAGAAACGTGTTACTTAATGTGTCAAAATTCTTTGATTTTGGCATACAAAAGAAATCTTAATATGAACATACACACTATCCATAAAAGTAGGCGATTAAGTCTATCCTATGAAACGTCCAAGGTTTTTTGAAGGCACGTCCATTAATCAAAGACTACTGTAATCTTTTCCATACAGTCAACCTAATTTCAGTTTGGAATTTAGTACTATAAACCCACAGTGGAGAAATATGTGCTCCACAAAGACCAACATAAATTCTACATCTATTTAGTTGCTAAGGCTTTGTGCACAGAATTACCTGTTCATTTTGGGGCATGAAAATGTGTGCATATGTGTACGTCTGTCTACGAAATCTGAATGCTACAATGTTCACCGGAAGTAATAGCATGCATGTTCTCTAATTAAGAAATTACAGATTATTAGTCATTATCTTGTTAAATTTAGCATCAAAGGATGGTGATGTAACATCAGAGGTAAAAATAGTTAGAAAGATAAAGATAGAATCATCAGAGAGATTTGTTTATTATACTTAGTAATAACTCGTAGTTTATAAGCAAAAGTGTAATGCATTAAAAATATGTGACAGTGTCATTTTATTTACTTTTTACAAACATTTTTTGTTAGTCTTGAGAAGAACACTTACTACTAGTTGTAACTATAAAATTTGTGGCATCACAAATTATGCATTTTCTTACAATCAGTAGAAATAAGGTTTTCATAAATAAAACCTTGCATGAAATCCTCAGCCAGCTAGAATATATTTAGCAGGGGTGAAGGCGATGAGTGATTTTTGTTGAAGGCGATATAGCAGATGAAAATATGTTTAATTACAAAATCTATGGCAATGAAATTGGAAAATATATCAGATTATGGCTTGATAATAATCTAAATTGCTAATATAGATTCTAGAATTCCTAAGTATCAAAAATTCAATAAATTCTGCAGTCATAAAGATATAAATATGTTTTTACTATTCTTTATAGAAAGGTTAACTTTCACAAACATATAATCCAGCATTCAAAATTTACATAAATTGTATTCCTAATTTTGTTCAGTTTCAATTGGAGTGTTACGTTTGAGATTTTTTTTTTTTTTTAATAAACGGACAGACTTTCAGTTTCAACACCCATTTCTATACAAGCTCCTCATATTTCATATATATCGCCACTTGTAACTTGGCACTGATAAATTAATATATGCGGGATGATGAAAGTTATTAATTCTGTTATTTTTACAAAAACTAAGTCAATTAAGTCTGGAAATCTATAAATGTGGGCTTTGAGCAAAACAAAAGCCGACACAAACATGGAATATAATACATAATTATATAATATGGTATAACCAGGTTTAAAAAATACACAGCTGGATGTCCGCCCCTGTTCGAATGACTATGCAGTGAACTCAATTGAATTCTCAACAGGCTATGTAAATGTGTGGGTCACCCACTCGACTAGCTTCCCCTATCCTGCTTTTTTGTTCCTCCCACTCATGTTTTGCTCATTTTATGCTCAATTATTGAAACTCTTAGCATCCTATTACTTTTTCACAACAAAGGAATTTAGTAACGATCGAGTTACATTAATACAGCCACGGTTCCCAAGCTCTGTCGCGAGGAAGGAACAACACGAGACAATGTTCAGATTGATGTAATACAAAGAGACACTAAACACATTAGTGGTATTAAATAGATTGATATCGCAGTCTTCTCTGGTCTCTAAGAACATACATTTCAACTAGCTCTAATATCAAGAGACCAACTGATGACGTAAAACGTATCTTCAACATTGACCAACCCTATTCTCTTGACATTATGTATACTCATATTTGCTGATTAGTGTTATGATGATTAAAAGAACGGCAAACATCCAGATTTTTTACTTTTCTGGCGTAGTAAACGGATAAAGTTCACAGGGGGTACAGACCAAGCCAAACAGACTCGTTACAGTTTACCAACGTGTAAAAATATTAATTGAATATGCTTGACTACTACTGGTCAATATTAACAGGGAACTCGGTGCATAACTATTTTCAATATCGACACTGCTTTACAACTTTAGGCTCTATCTAAATTTTTGGTTCCACCATTGAATCAATTTTTAACCTTTCCATGCGATTTCAGCCCCCAACCAACATTTTCTTTTTTATTACAGAAATAATCAACATACTTGGTTTTTATCCTTGATTTTGATCCCACAGACCAAATGGGAAATGTAAAAATTTTGATTCAACAAGCTAGGATTTTCCTCACTTCATTCTAATAACGGTTTACAGTCATTGTTGCACGTTTTTTTTGTCACATGTAATTTGAAACACAGGTAAGGAGCTTGTGGATTGACTAATGACGTCAGCACTATTTACCGAGGTATTTACAGGGAGCAGGCAAGTAATCAAAGCAAAGGTATATGTTTATATATCTCATATCATGTCGATATATTTAGCCAAAACTATAAGTAGAATTGTACAACTGCGTACTTATGCTTATTTCAGGAATCTGATAAATTAACTGACACCCTGGAATGAGTATTAAATATATTAAGAGAGCAAGTAAAAAAATGCCACGTTATAACTCCAAAAATAAGATATGTAACTCTCCCGCAAAGAAATTAGTGAACTTTTTGCATTTGGATAGATTTTAGATTCTGTCCACATGATGTACATCTCACACATTAGGAAGTCATCGTTAACCATAAATTAATAATTTCCTTTGTTATTATATCAAAAAAAAAAAACATTATGAAATAACCAATTTCCTGCAATCACGTCTCAAACTCGGCAAGTCCAAAATGATAGGATTCGTCAGTCTTTGTGTCCCTGGTCTGTACCAAATTGATTACAACTGGTCATTAGTGTCTATAGAGTAAAATCAATTGTTTAAAATAAGCTATATTGGAGACATTACACACACACAGTATGCAAAGATCATATGGTAAGCCTTTGCTTGGTACTGTCAGTTACATTCTCTAAGTATAATGCATCTACTATTGATCCGTCAATGCATTTGCAAAAACAACACTCACTTTGTTTATGGCATAGCCAGAATGCACTAATCAACATCAAAACAAGTGGATATTCACATATTTATATAAAATAAAAGCCAGCACACACTGAAAAGTGTACTGAAAGAAAAATTATTCACGGTCATAAAAACAGGCATAAACGTGATCATGTATGCTCCTGATGTTTCCTGTTCTAAGCTCCAGCAAAGCAACCGAGCCTTAATTCTTTGAGAGAATGCTAACTTATATCTCACATTTTTTAATAGACTTTCTATGAGGAGGTATTATCAGCATAAATATAAACAATAGCAATTTCCATAGCATCATAACGTTTGAACAGTATCAAATGCACGGTACAGAAAATAGTCATTTACACTATTTATTTGATTGTTTGCTAACTCTGTTTTAAAATATTTTGAGAAATTTATTTTTGACATCAGTTCATCTTGTGGTGCTAAGCTGGTGTACTAAGTGAGCAGATTTATCATTGTTGTTTAGCATAACACATGCCCCCCCCCCTCCCCCCATGTAATATCATATTTGAATATCAGTCACTATCAGGTTTTCTTGCATCTGATT
This sequence comes from Phoronis ovalis, assembly GCA_028565635.1. Taxonomy (NCBI): domain Eukaryota; kingdom Metazoa; phylum Phoronida; family Phoronidae; genus Phoronis; species Phoronis ovalis. The sequence continues at coordinate 13,165 of JAOXYB010062723.1, forward strand.
GGATCTCACAGGAGTAAAATACAGAAAAATGTTGTATCCTGTTATTGTATCCTATAATGCAATAACACTTCACTCACTGAGTACTGAATATTACATGATTGGAACATTTCAGTATACAAAAAAATTATAATTTTGCTTAAACACCAAAATAAATAAGATAGAACTTGCCTATGTACTTTTTATTGACCTTTGTTTACACAGTTCTGGTAGGTGACATTTTTAATAATCTGCAGAACTATATATATGGCCAAGTATTTCAGATGTAGTTGAGACTCAGATGGATCAAATAAGGCCTAGTATATACTGCGTTTTAATGTTTTGACGAACTATATATTATAATCTTTAGCTAACATTAAAGATTGGCTAAAATACTATCTATCTCGCATTCGGAATTTTGAAACAATTATATCGTTACAGTATAAATGTAGGATCTGGCTATACATGGCAGATACGTCACTGCATGTATCTCTGTAAGCGGCATAACCAAGAATAACACAGAGGTGATAGAAAATGGGAGTCTGATATTGTTGTGTTTGTAGCTAGCATACTTTTACTTTGGAGAGACATTTTAATTTAATGATTTACAAGAGCCTATAGATCTAGAACAATGAAATGATACATAAAAGGTACCTAGTTAGCATGTCATCGTATTCAATTTTTTCAGAATAATTCAGATCTACCTGGTTAAAATTCTCGAAGGTAAAACGTAACATTTGTCAAATCCTGAATAGAAAAAATCTGGCGACACTAAGCAATGATAGAAAAAATAGAATCCCTAGAGCAGGGGCTATAATCAACATTTAGCAGACCAGTCAATATATCAGAAAGATTGACAATACTTTTGTAAATACCATAAATATCCATTGTCAATTGTTTGGTATTTGGTCGACAGTTATTGTTTAAGTAGTTACTAATATTATTGCAATATTGGATATTTAACAAACACAAAGAACAAAACCTGGCATAAAAATTGTTGAAAACCTAACATTTAACTAGTATTTACCTTATTGCAATATGGTCATATTGATAACAATGCTACATATGATAACATGAAAGGAATCATAATATTATGCTTCATAAAGATGGAGTGTAAACACTAAAATTAGGTGTGTAAATACATGAAAATTAAATAATGAATTATTTAGTAGTTATATTAAGAAAGACAATTTTGAATTCAGATTGAGGGAGTATCCTAGTACTATTTTACAAATATTAAATGGTTATGTTTACAAATACATAAGAATTACCCTTCTTAATAGAAACAATCCAGAGAAAGCCGTTAGGTCGACAAGTACACAGCAATTATGAGGAATTAGTCATTAATTCCAACAAACACCAAGAAATATTATGCACAATGGCAACAGCAAAATAGCAAAATAATACAGTACATGTGTTTCATAAATATCAAAATAGTTATGCTTCAAAATTCATAGGATTACTGATGAATAATTAATTAATTATTATTATTTTATACTTAATAAATATACTGTACAAATATTAAGCTGAGATAGTAATCCAACAAGATTCAAGTCATTAAAACGGTCATGTTTAGAAATTCACGAGAATCACAATAAATCCTATATTAATAATTATTGTTTTATACCACGAAAGCACACAAGCAAGAAGCTTCTGGCAGTAGATATATAACGTTACTGTATCTTTCATAAATGTCCCAGAGGTTAGGTTCAAAATTCATAGAATTTCTAAGGAATTATTGAATAATTCTTATCATTCTAAGAAAACTAGAAAACTCTAAAATTAAGCTCGGCATTTGCCATGTAACTACTTTTCATGAGACATATATGTCACCTAAGAAACAGCTTATACATGGAAACAGGCACTTATCTGGAAGCAGATGATAGGGGATTATAATGGTAAATTATGAATACCAAATGGAATCCACCAATATATAAGGGTATGGTTGTGTTAGATAACTAGTAATTAATACAAATGGAATATTTATATTAAAATTCAGTGCATATCTGTTGTCCTTTGGAGCCAGTGGTATAAATTACCAGGGTCTAAAATGGAATTTTAAATGCTACTAAATGGTTTAGTCAATTATTCAGTGACCTTTCCTTGGCGAACCTATATCGGAAATATACTGCTCACATGATCAAATTGAAATCGTATCAAATCAGTTTCGAAATGCCACTTGAAACACCATTGGTTAGAATGGTGTCGTTTGAATGGTATAAAGATTTTTTGTGTGAAGAATGTATAAACCTATTCCTGCATATTTTAAGAAGATGAGCACTTTTTGACTTCACTGAGGGGTCATACACTGAATTTTACTATAGATATATTCCTGAAATCTTTTTGAAAGAAGGTAAAAAAGCAGGATACATACCCCAGTGTGGTCATTGTTACTATGGTATACCAGAAAGCAGCAGGAATGCTAGTAAACTTCGTCTTCTCCTCATTCTTCTCTGCGTAAAACATTACAGTGGCAAAAATGATAATTGCCATTGTAAGCGAAAATAGTAAAAATCCAAGTTCACTAGCACAACTTTTTAATGTGTATCCTAAAATTCTTAATCCTTGTGAATGCCGTGAGAATTTGAAAATTCGGAAAACTCTGAAAACCCTAAGTGTGACAAACGCACCACTAACATCATCATTCTCTGGCATAACCAAGCCTATATAGTATGGTAAAATGGCAACTAAGTCTATAACGCTCATTACACTTCGCATAAATTTACAACGATCCGGCGACGCAAAAAGTCGTAAACAATACTCAAATGTAAAAATCATGACACAAGCTGTGTCCACACAGAAAAATATATCCTCATATCTGTCACCGCATGGCGGATTCGCATTCGTCCCCGGTACAATTCCACACGGGACAGTTTCTGACACATTTGCCATTACAGATATTGCAATAAAAAATCCTGTCACATAATAAAAAACTAAAGCTATCGTACTCGTATGTGGGTCTTCAAAAGCTTGCCACATTTTTTGTCGAAATGTAAATGTGGGATGTGATTCCCCATTTTCTGAGGTCTTTTCGTCCATCAACCGTTCACTATTTTCCCGTTTTCTGTCTCGGTAATCCTCATAACAACAATCCCCGATAATATCCGGCATAACGCCATAAAATGCCAACTCGTCATCATATGCCGCAACACATTCATGCTTTGGATAATGTAATTTTCCAGTTCTATAATAATTTAGTATATGCCTGAAGATATCTGGATCTCTATCAAAGAAATATTCATTTTTTTCTTCGTCATAAAAAAATTCTTTTTCAGTAGACCCCAAAAGAGAATCGGGGTATTTTTCCAGTGTATTTCTCCACACTTCAAATCTTCTTCCACTTACATTGACAATAATTTTTTCATCCGTTCTGTGGCTATCCCTTGTGACAGGAGGTGGGGGCATCGGATTCTGAGACACGGGCACCCACCCCACCGCCGTTGCCCTAGCGATTGGAAGCCAAGCCGCAACAGAGTTCATTTTGCACTATCTGCTAAGAAAGACAAAACAGATCTTATTTAATCTGACCGCCGAAATACAACTCGATCATCTCAGCTAACTAATAAAACGTTGAAAGAAAGCCAGAATTTCTGACTAATGCAGATTATTGGAAAGAATGCATTAGTTCTATAAAAGCTTTTACATCAAACGGCTACTGAACTTCAGTGGAATCCCGAATGTTACACCTGGAACCAAGATAATTTCTAAGCAGCTCGTGAGCATTCAATTAACGGTAACTTCTAAAAACGATGAAATTGTATGAAATTTTGCATACAAACCTTGCATATAACTAATCAGTACTGTGACTTCTCTGCATACGTCATTTACGAAAGGTTTTATGGGGTAAATATGATGGTTTTGAATAAAATTACTCCTCTCCAATATAAATGTATGCACTGAAGCTACGCCATGATGAAAATCGAATTCAGTAAAGCATCTGTAGTATTAACTATTAAAAGTAAGGAGAATTTAATGCTTCATCAAGCATTCTGTTTCTTTGATACTCCTATAGCGGCGCTACAGGAATTTTTCATCTCGTCCACGAGTTGACAATGCATGTGAAATACTATAATTTAAGTTTTGATCAATGTATGAAGAGTGTAAATTAAAGAATTAAATTATTTTCCAGGCTGTTCCTTCAATTCTCCTGGCATATTGATAAGCATTTGCTATTGGTTTTTGCCTGCATATTAAAATAGCCATAAATTCAATATTTTCGAAAAGAAAGCCAACCCCACTTCTTTACGCTATATATAGTTTGTTTATTTTATTGATAATTACCTGTGCAATTTCAGCTAAATATTGAAAGTTTGCCCAACTGTTATATTATAATATTATAGCCATATTTCTATGAAGTGTAGGTCAGCATGTGCCCATGTAACATCGTCTGCTAGCAAGAGCGCATCTGTCTTCTGATCTCTGAAGTGCTAGCTAATATTTGCCTGTTATATGCCTTGAATTAAATTTCTAGACATGATTTTACCATAAAATGACAGCAGACTTACAATTGCTTATTCGTCTTAATATCTGAGTAAAAAAAATAGTACGTGACTTAGAAATAAAGGTTTAGGTAACTTATTGCGGAAGGAGATTAACTCAACAACTGATTTGCAAGCGTTCGGTTATCTTAATTGTATATGGCGATTCAAAGTAAATGCCCTCTCAATGAGATTCTGATCTTGTCTGAAAATCTACATAATATTTAAATTCATGATTACAATATTTACCTGTTTTTTTCCAATGTACTTAATGGAGGCGGATCTGGGGTTTTACGATGTTTTTGAGATTTCAAATCGAGTTGCGCAGATCTTAAGCGATTATATGTAAATTCTTGCAAAAAAATCATCAAACAGATTTCATTTCCTTAAAACTGTTGTTGTTTTTGTAATATTTTCTTTTATTTCTGTTATTCCTTGGTTCAAAGTTATTTTTGTATGTTGTGTACTAACTGGATTCGTATTTCAGATGGACTATTACGGAATCTAATAATGACAATATAAAACTCACATTTATAAAACTCAAGTTTACATATATTCTTGCAAAAAATTAAGCCTGTCCACTGCAAATTGTAACAATTGCAGTGACCAGCAGCCCAGTCAGTAATTATACGCCAAGTTTTACTTTTAACGATAGCTTTAATAGTCCCGCCAAACGCCCCCTCTGGTGTCCATTCCAGACTGATCATTTTGAGAATTTTAGTTCTTTATTTCTCAAATATTAATCAAATAATTCCAATTTATTTAGAATAATACAAACTAAATGCATGCAACTGTTACAGTGCGCGACAACCTATTGAATAGTGTATGGTGTACACAAAAAGAAATAAAAAAATAACCAGTGTTCTTCACAAACTATAATTTTGACTGGTGTAGAACATTATCCTTCAAAGTAATATTCCCGTATGTGTCGCTCTCGGGTTGCATATTCTGCTATTCTCTCGGGCGAAGATGTGACAAGAACGCTGGATGGTACGTAGAAGAGCATATCAGCAATTAAAGGTTGAAGGTACCGCACTCTGTTTCATCAAGAAATGAAACTTACCTCTAGGCCTTGCAAGAAGAGAACAGACGCATGGAAATTAATTAGTAATTCCGTTGTTCATCAGCTAACTTTCACACACAATACAAATGTTTCACACATAACCCGGCTTTATGATATATAGACAGTGCACCCCGGAGCAATACCCAGTGATCAAGTTATAATTACATAAACTAGGGGCTTATGTCAAATATTTGCCTTGTTAAGTCAAAATAATATATTCTGTTCTTTTACGCCTTTAATACGATATTATAAAAATATACTGTGCGATAAAATTACAAACTTCTTTACAAAGTTTATTCATAAAGAAATATATAAGCGTGAATTACAAGTTAATACTTTCATTATTTAATTATTATATGCCTGGATTGTTTTGACTTATATATGATAATATGTTTTTAAACTTTGTCGCCTTTACTGTTATTTCTCCAAATATATCTTTTTTCTCTATCGTTCCGTCTTTAGGGCACTTATACACACGACTTTTGATTGTTAACATTTCACGGGTTATTATTTTCAATTAAAATTCATGACGTATTTTTTGTATTCAAGAAGTGGAGCATAATCAAACACAATTCTACAAAATACACAAACGATATTATTATAACTTTATCGGAATCTGTCACTGGATGATGGCTTTATTTGAACTTAATTCTGTTACCAGGACCAGCAAACACTTAGGGTAAAAACGTAAATTCAGCTATAGCACCATAAACCTTGCCAGCGAGATGCGTGTGGTGACGTTTCTATTATATTCCATCATGTAGAATTCTGTCAATACCAACCCCAGGATACAACTTCGATTGCACTGGTATATTATAATAGTTTATCTATTATCATTTTGCAGTATGATTGTGACGACATGTTTATGAAACTCGGGATACAACTGCATGACAAAACATCAAACGAATCTAACTTCTCTATTGCCAAATAAAGTCCCTCCAAGCATCCTGGATCCGGTTTGTGAAATCAAAGCCCGGGAATCAGAGCGAAGCACTCGTAGCGCTAAAACAAAACTGGGAACGAAGCGAACCATTTCAACTTAGTTCTAATCTGTGTTCCTAGAATACTAAAACAATGGTTGGAACTACATATACATGCTCACTGTTTTTAAAAATCTTGTGAAAAAGATTTTGGTAGTTCCTTTAATTGAAATTATCCGCCGTATCAGCTGGCATGCACCATCACATTCAAGATTATTTCTGTTGTGTAAGACGGTGTCAGTATCCGGGGTACGGTATACAGTCTGGGCTGTTTTGTCTGAATTTGTTTTCTGATGGTAAAAGTACCAATTGATTGTCTCCTGATGCGGTGTTAAAAACATAGTCGGATTTAGTATGTTACCCTAAAAAAAAACAATCAGAGAACATGCAGGCGATATGAAAGCAGATACTCATAGAGACGACCGTCATAAAAAAGCCATTTTTATGATTTTGCTCAAATAAATAACGTACCCAACGCACGTAACCGCACAACGAATTATTTTAGCCTTTCACACGGGAAAATTTGTTAAAACTTTCGTTTATATTAACTGCTCCCCATGATGAGGATAGACAAAAACGAATGCAAAAATCGTCAATAGGCTTGTTCCAAACAAAAAGCTTGAAACTTTCACCGAATCTCTCTGCAAATTCTACTTCACTGTACGACTACCAGGCACCACCTGGTGGTAAGATATTATTTTTTCGGTTTAGTAGTTCAGGCGAATCCTTAATATAAAATATGTTATAAACAATTTGTATTTACTTTGATCTGTTACTGCTTTTACATGTGTTAAGGTGGCTAGTCCCATTCTGACAACATATTTACACTTTTCATTTTACACACAAGTCCAAAATCCTACAGATACAAAGCTTAACTTTCCTAAAATTTACTTCCAACAGGGAAGTGTCTCATATTTTGCTCCATTGTAAATTTGCTTCTAAATATGTGGCATCAGAAAATATGAATTTGTTTGTGGCTGTTGGAATCTGAAGGGTCATCACTTTTGAATAAAGCAAAATGTAAAATATCTGAGGAACTATTAGAGATGTATACTTGAAGTTTAATTTAATTAGTTTTGTGGGAATGTTGGACTTGTACATCTTAGAAGTTTAAAAAGTGTTTTTTAACCCAGCATGTACCCTTGCTGACTATGTAATCATGTATGACATAGGAAAAGTAAATTTCCAGTCTTCAAGTTTCTACCTTTCTAAAAAGTGCATACTTTTGCTGTATTGTCTTACTTTTCATTTAAAATTTAACCAGTTCAGTTTCAAAATGTTGTGCTGAACCTCCCACGAAATACATAGCAGGACACTATTACCTTCGATGCATTTTGGATGATCTAAAAGCAGTTTATAGTAGTTGCTATTGATATTGAGCAAAAGCGGCTTGAAACAACCTTCAAGCTTTTATAGTTAGTCTTTGGTGCTGGGAAGTTGCAAGTGTTGGAATTTTAAATAGGTCTTGAATAAAGAGTAAGGATAATAGCATCTAGGTTAAAGTTGAATAATTAACACATGTCAGACAGACAGCCAAAACAAGAATCCTTTGGGTTTAAAATACTCTGTATATTCTGTACAACAACAAGTGATAAATTAATAAGCAATAACAAGTTATAATAATCAGCCTATAGAATAATCCAATTACACAAGCTGAGGCATACATGTAACTATATCATTTTCTATGATACAAGGCATCTTTTTGCTTCATATCATATCATATACATGTATTTTCAGAAAAGGTCAAAATTTCAATGCAAATGGCATTTTGTTTGAAATCGCAATATAAAATTAGAGAACCTACAGCTTGCAAATCAGTTTGTTGAGTTAATGTGTATTATATTTAAACACTTATGGTAACAATTAATAAATTGTCTTTACAAATCTGATAAATATACAGCAATGCTTACTAATAAGGCAACAGATCCTGGGATATGTAAACAGCAGATTCTTTTTAAATGTGTAAGAATTATTTTGGCCAAAATTTTAAATCAAAACTACTTATTTATAGTAGATAGTCATAAAAGCAGTAAATGATGGACTTCAATTTACTTAATCTGTCACTAAATTAACTTTCAAGTTCTAGTAAACATGTTCACAAATGTCTTCTGTCTGATCCATAATGCAACATCCATATTACAAGTTGAAAAAATAAGTTAAATCTGCTAAAAAAATAAATTGAATTCCGCTGTCTATAAATTAAGAATTCACTAAAGAACACAATAATGGATTTTAAAATGGTGATATAATTCATTCTATTCCACAAATAATACAAGATTGAGATAATAAGAAATATTTATGCTACCCTTGTGCATGGAACAGGTTTTGCATCAAGAAATAAACAGAGGAATTAATCATAACTACTATGATACAACCTTCCAGTTTTTACAAATTTATATAACTTGAAACTTTGCATCTCCTCTGTCGCTAAACAATGTTTGGTTAAGTAATCTAGGTATGGCACCTGGTTAAATTACTTGGCTAATGTCCGACTCTTTTTAGTAACCGAAAGATATACATCTAGCACTCTACCAACTTGGCAAGAACAAACATAACCGAGAAAGTTCTGCAAAGATTCTCAATATTTATATTGCACTTATCTTTTAATAACAGTCATCAAAATGTCATCGTACTAACTACGTATCGCATTTACCAAATATCCCGCTCTGACTGATATCATGTTTCGAACGTGAAATCAAACATGCCTTCAAATTTTCTTCCACCTTGAATCAAATGTATTAAAACTGCATATTACCGCACACCGATCTGACTTACTACAGCCTGTCTCTTTTGATTCCCCATTTTCTTCTGTGTATTTTCTATTCAAAAGAATGTGAATATCACAGAAGACATATGTAAAACATTACATGTGT
>JAOXYB010062724.1:0-10526 GCA_028565635.1 Phoronis ovalis
TCCCGATACTAAGTACAGAACCTTATCTAATAAACGGGCGAAGTTGTGCATAGGAACTCTTCCCAGATCTCTAGTATGCAAAGAACTGCGTGATTGTTCATTTTACAAAAAGCGGAATTGTGGGAAATTTTTAGTTTGTGACTGGTTTTTAAGCTTTCCTACATAACATATCCAACTAAACAGTACAAAGAAAAAAAATCGCTAATAATTTATGAACTTGTTTTGTATATTTTTTTGCTTGGTTTTGATAATTACATTCAGATTTGATGAATTTACAGCTGCAAACCGATCATACCTCGATTCACCGACACAGGAACCAGCTCCTAAACCAGGATCAGGAAATAAAAAGAAGAAAAAAGGTAAGGCTGTGAAAATGTAAAGCAGATACTGGTTTGTCAAGTAATGAAATTCACAACATCTCACTATTGTAAATCTAACTTTGGTTGTTGTTGCATTCAAATAGATTGTATTTATCAGTTTTCAGAGAAAACATAAATTATTTGCAAATATAACTTCTTGTTATGTTGTTATGTAACAAAGCATAACAAAGAAAAAACATTTACTACTGCTTACAAAGCATATTATTTTTGTAACAAAAATAAAATGCCAATGAAAGCATAGATACTTTCTTTGTGCTGTCACTGTGGAATTACAGATGTAACCTATTTACATTCACTCAGGGAAGAAAAAGAAGAAGAAAGCTCCACCACCACCCCCAGAACCTGGCCCTTGGTTACACAAGCTCCATCTAGCGGATAATGGCATAGATTCATATGGGAAAGGATCAAACTTTGCTCCTCTTATCTGTATGCGTTTATTTAAAAAGTAAGAACATAAAAGTATTAAGCTTCTTTGTTTCTTTATGAGTGTTTTTCTTTAAGGAGGTAAATAACAGAGGTGCTGAGACATTTTATGGCTTAGTCAGAGGTCAGCTGACAAAGAATACCGGGGTCTGAATCAAATAAGTGGATGGTACACATGTTTGTGAATAAAAACATGCGTTAACGTGTAGTATGCGATTAGGGTTAATTTTTCTATCAAATTAAAAAGGATACCTTATTTGATTACCTGTACGTGTTTATGTACTGGAGTATTTTAATTCCAATACAGCCCTGATAAAAAGGGTATCTAAAATGTCTTAGTCAGTGAAAAGGGGTCAAAATGTAAAAATGGATAAATGCTTTTAGGGCTTTATGAAAACCCATTCACATACATGGGTACCAGATATTCCGAGTCAGACACCTGGGCAAAGAATACTTATGCTGCTACATACCCTATCTGTAGTATCCACTATGACCACTGTTAAACATACTTGATTTAATCATTACTATTAAATGAAACAAAGTAATACAACTACTGTTGCACTAGAGTGGTTATAAATATATAACTGTAATTATTACTGATTTGCACCCGGATCAAAAAGCTTTATATAAAAATTTATTTTTTGATTTTCTTCCTGGCTGTAATTCTTTATTGCAATTTCTTCAGATGAGTCACATTACATGTTGTAATATCCTATTACAGACTTATTCTAAATTCTAAGTGTTTACAAGAATTAGATTTAGAAGATAATCTCATTGGTGATTTGGGTGGCAGAGAAGTTATGGAAGCATTAGAAGAGAGAAAGGAAGGTAATATAATGTACGATTACCTGTATTATTACATCTAATAATACATAATTATCAGAAAAAAATGGTCTAAAATTACAAGGCTGCTGAACATTTAAAGAGTTGCAGTAGCTCATTTCTTATTTATGTACTCAAATGCACATGTATGTCCATATGTCACCTACTCTGACAGACACAATAATTTTTTATTTTTATGTTTTTTTATTGCAGCAAAATTGGGAGGTCTGAAAGTGAAGACAACTCATCGTATGAACAACTCAACATTTGAAGCCATCTGTAAGTTGGGTAATGGAAAAATAGCAAAGAAAAAGAAGAAGAAGGGAAAGGTATCAAATCATGCAAAGGGCTGTTCTGCTTGTAGTTGACAAGGAGAGAAGGAGGGCACTTCAGTACACGAAATATGGGTGGTGGATCTTAATCAAATCATGTACATATAATAGTACAGTATGTTATAAATATATTATGGGTGGTGGGGGGGTCTTCTTAAAGTGCATTCCTCCCCCTGTATACTTAAAAGCAGGACACTCTAACACATTATCAAGTATTAACTTTCAAACAATTTACTGTCCCTATATTTTCGTGTTAATGATCAGCACTGATATATTTTCCGTATGTTTAAACTTGAAATTTAGTGACTCTTTTAAACACTGTTCATCAGAAAAAAAATCAGAGTAGAACAAAGTATTTCTTGAATTTATTCACTGCAATATGCAGCAGTGTGTTCCAGTTTCATCAAAACATTGCATATTGTAATTAATTTACAGAAAAAGAAGTAAGAATGGAGGGACAACCATGTCTGATGAATTCTGCTAATTAAGGACCATCAGCAAATTTAATGAGTTAAACTTTTTTACGGACATGTGCAAGTTAGAAGTTCACTAAAATGAAATATTGTAAAATTATTGTCTCAAGCATGAAATGGAAAAGGAACTTGGTTGCATAACACTGTGCCACAGAAGTTTTGCACAGTATAATATAAAAATATTAATTCTTATGCCTTTTTAAGTTTATTTATTATGTATCTTGTAATATATAACTCTTATTAGAAAAAATACTTTTTATTATATTGTTAGACTACCTGATGCAAATAACCATGAAATTATTGATCTTTATACTTAAACTTAATATATTAAAATATATTGCATAATAAAATTAATGCTTAGTATTTGTACTTAAGTAAAATGGTAATAATTATTACAGTATTAAATATTATTGCCATGGCAACTAATACACATAGTTCATGTTACTACTCTTTATACCTTGCAGTAAGCTGACACATTTCCTCATATACATGTAAAATCTAGATACACTATATTTTCAATAATGTAGTTTTCCTGACATTTGACCTCTCAATAAAGTATGAAACACACGAGACTTGGAGGTTACATTTGGGGATACAAGATACAAATTTGTTTATTATAGTAAAATGTTTGTTTACAATTGTTACATATAATGGAGATCTCCACAATCCCTCATTTCTAACCCTTCCAGTATAATACTTAATCAGAAATTAAATATGCATTACAATTCTGGGCTGCACAAAACTGATATGCTTTCAACCAATTCAAATAGATGAAAAAGTAGCTGTATGATGATCTGACATCCTAACGACTTCAGTCTATAGCTGTCAGCAAAAAGTGACAAATTACATAGTTATATTAACTCTGAAATATCAAATTAAACCTAAGGAGCTAAAAGCTTAGCAATGACATGATCCTTTGTAATCTTGCAGCTTATAGATTCTGTATAAATTCCACATGTTCTAAAGCTATGCCATTAAAATTATAGTGCCAACAGCAAACATTGAAAAAATCATGCTTTGAAATTCTTAAAAAAAATCTAATCCTTCACTTATATAAGTTAATGTAATTTGTATTGTAGATATTACCCAATTATAATTTAAAAAATAATGAAAATTGTGAGGTACTGAATTTATCTTTCCCATTAGACAATGTCCATAAGAGTGAACACTGAATAAGTAATAACTGGATTTTACACTGTATATGCTGGGTATTTGTCCAGGTTTCAAAAATACTTAATGTCATTTTCATACTGTTATGTATAGTACACCTATGCTTCAATGAGTTAATAACATGTATGATGGGAAACAAAATCAATAAGGCCAAGATAAAAGTTCTGTTTCTTACATTACTGCTTTTAAAAATTTGACTATTCATAAGTTTTCTCTTTATTTAGGAGCAAATATACATTGCATAACAGCCTTTTATGCATAGCAGGGAATGAGTGAGTAGTAGTTCTCTGGGAATAAAATTACCTTTCATGAAATTTCTAAAATGCACTATTCATTAGGATTATTTTTCTTGGCCTAATATAACTAGAATTGTTGCTCTATTATACTATTTTCATTTGCATCATTCTGTCACTGTGTACCTGGAATACTGTTCTTACACATTTTAATAATTAGCTCAATCTTACAGTTTCAGCATTAGCTTGAGCAAATTTTACTAAATAATTTTTCTGACTGGATGCCCATAAAAAAGTCAAGCTAGATACTGGTTAATTATTTGGCAGGAATAATCTTTGAATTACTTTGCAAAAGATTCCTTCACTTTTTATTTGCTAATAAAATTAAATGATTATGTAACTAAAATCCCTGGTGCCTTTTCAAAATGGAGTATAGTTTACTTGTTAAAAACATAGTTAGCATGAATTTAGATACACTACTTGATTTTCCTGTAGGAAATACCTTTTGTGATTTTTAGAAGGTGTAGCCAAATGCTAATTAAATTTCATTCATGTCACACACGAGTCTGAAAATATGTATAACCTCTGAATATTAAAATTTTAGAAACCAATTATTTTTGTGTAAAAAGATGTAATACAAATTTTGCACATACTTTTACTTAAAACCATAACAAGACTATAGGTTATAGCCTTAAGGGAATATAATTTTGATATAAACTGCAGGCTTTATTTTTAATTTCCTATAGAAGCCAAGTAAAAAAGGGTTAAAGGGTAGTTAAGTATCTGGAATACAAGCATGATGCACATGACATACTGGTATATTTATAGACTTTCGTACTGGTGTATAAATAGCTCCAAAAAGTATTAAGTAATGACAATGGACTATTTGTACATTGAAAAATAACTTATAAAGCTTTTTTCAATAAAAAGTTTTATCTCAAGCTTAGCAAGAATAAAATAACATTAAAATCATTCATGATCTTACTGATTAAGAATCCCTACTAAGGGTAAACCATGTAATTTGTGATTCTGTACAGAATTCTGCATTTAGTTAATAACTTCCTCTAGGCCTGTGTCAATGCGCAACATTTTGTTGTAGTACCCTCATGTCTCCCTGGAAATCCAAATACTTACAGAAAATGCATTTTTATATTACTGTGATGTCATACTTTAAAAATTATACATGGTAATCTTCCAAATTTGCCAAGTCTCAGGCCTTTGGCGTGGGCTAACACATTTCATTTCTTTGATGCAAGTGACACTGAATCTTATGCCAAAATAACTATCAGATGAAAATACTCCAGTTTGCAGGAAAAGAAAAGAATTTTTTTTCCAGGAAGACTTTCAGCAACCACCCCTTCTACTTTCTCCCACGCACACAAAATACATGCACGCACACAAAATACATGCACGCACACACATCGGGAGTGAACTCCCAAGCAAAATCTCATTCATTCTCAGGTCTGGGCCTTGTAATAATGTTTTCTTTTTTTTATCCATATATTATTATAAACTTATATTTAATATTCAATTTAATATAAGAGAAAGAATCTATATTCCACAGAGAAATCACAAAACTAATCATAAATAATCATAAACTAACTAATATCTGCAGAGTTAAAGTTAATAGTGTAAGACAATAAAAGATTAAAGTGTCTTTCACATCATTTAACATAATGAAAGTACCATGTAATGTAAACAGTGTTATCAATTTTAAGCTAGAAAAAAACTAATTCAATAATTCATCGTCTCCCTAAAACAATTGGAATCATATACATAGAATCTAGCCAAGTACACATTTGAAAAGCACCCTATTAATGATACAAGATAACATGGACATGCGGTACTGCAAAATATTTTCTACGGCATTTAATGGCAAATATTTAGATAGATGAGACATTTATGTAACAGACATTGCATAATACGTTTATATATCGGCTTTTAGGCGAATTTTACATAAAAAAAATAAAATATAATGGGCTGTGGAAACAGCAAAAACAGTCAATATTCTAATTTAAAAACAAGACGGTACCAAGAAACCAGTGATATGAACACAACGATTTCCTACATTGCTAACGAGCGAGGGGAACCAGATGGAGATGATGGTAAGATACTATGTTTCACTATTAATTAATGAAGGAACATGACACAGAATTTTTGACAAGATTCTAGGTGTAATCTTCACAATGATAAACAAATTGGTGAATAATGTTATACCAGTTCATAAAATTTATCCCAAAATGGCAAGTAAAAGCGTGTGCTATATGTAAAGCTTAGGCTATGATAACCTCAAAACCATTATTCCAAATAGTTTTCACGTAGATGGAAAAGATGCTTTTTCTTTACTCTTTACAAACACTAATTTATTGACCATTTCCGAATTAGCTTGTTTCCTCGGTAAAACATTTTCCATCTGCGCTGAATTATTGAAAGCAGCAGCAGCATAAATCTAAGTTATATATTCTTTATAACAAAGTAATATTCATGCACTTGTACATTATATTATTTGCATTTAGTAGTCTGTTTGTTCGATTTGGTAGTTTGTAAAATAGATTGACAATGTAGATTTTGTTTAACTTGTAATTTAATTTTGTAGTAACCATACAGACCTAAGATTTTCTGTTCATCAATAAATATTATTATTAAAATAATAATGAAAATGAAGATTTCTGAAGGTTTAATATGTTACATTTGCATTTTTTGTTATAGTAACTAGTGATACCCTTGCTCAGCTTCCAATAGAAAATAATTCTAGCGAAGACAATGATAAAACAAAGGAAGATAAAGGACTTCATAACAACAGTCAAAAGACATAAAAGGGATTAATTGGCAATTTGTAAACACGATAGTAAAGGACAATTAAAAAATTGGAGATATGATGACTTCATACAAGAACCCGAAAGAACATGAAGATTTTTTAGTTAATATTATAAGTACACTTCACCTCTAGTTGTCACTGCAAGGGGTATTTTTTTTGGTTAAAGAAACCTTTTAACTTAAAAGGGATTTGTCATTTCAATTGTACAAGCAACCTTTAACTAATATAAATGTTAGGACAATAAAGATTATGACAAGTCGTATTCTTGTAATTAGTTCTCAACATGACAAATTGTTGGCAATTGACACTTAAGAAATACAAGAAACCAAACAATGTTAATAATCGACTATTAGTACTAAGAGCAGTATGCACAACAATTACAACTTAGAAAATAGAAAAAAGCAAAACTGTCACATGACATTTTGACATTTCGATAAATATACCGCAGTTAGAAAGTTTGGTGTAAAAACGGCAGAAAAGACATGAGGATCATATATGCATTCAAATGACATTTATAAATTATGTAAATAGACCAAAAAATATGTAATAGAAAAAGTAGTTCATAAGAAGGGAGACGATTTATGAATGCAATAATAAGTGTAAATGAACTGCAAAAGTGTTATATATAATATGCTATATATCTTTAGGATTATCTGTAACAACATATTTTAACTCACATCATATTCATTCATAGTATTTTTAAAATGTTATACTTTTTCAGGAGTGTGTATATACCTTGCTAATATTTCAAAAAATTTGAATATATATTATTGCTTCAGGCTACAAAAAAAAGTTGTCTACTGGAGTCAGTCATATAAAAGCCTACTGAATAATTTAAAGCAATTAAATTGTAACACTGATTCTTGAATCACATTATTATCTGAATGCAGCATTCATTAATACCTAGGAGGGGTATTCAAATAAATTATAGAGAAGTTCATATGAAGTTGGATATAATATTTAGTACCGTATGGTATACAAAACACATCAGATGGAATTAATAAAATAATTTATCCTTAGTGTATTCAGTAGTCAGATGAAAGACAGTCACTGATTTATAATTTGAGAGCTTGCCACTCTGTCAACTATGTCATTTTGATTATTGCAACATACCAATAACAACAAAGACATGCACACTTTGAATACTAAATCTATTCTTTAAATTTAATACATCTGTGTATCAAAGGAGAAAAATTTGATTACTATGTCAAAGTAATTACTGATACATATACTAGCACTCATATCCTAATTTTTTTTTATTAATTCTGCGTTACTTTATAAAATTATCAAATTTACATTTTATTGATCTGAATACATATAAATAATAAAAGTATTGATATTATTATATATACTCAAACTGTGACAATTATGCTAAATAGAAACTGGAACAAGTAGTAACTAAAATATAATATTATTAATAGTTTGTCAGACTAATATTATAACACATGTAGCTGACATTTTAAGTTTATTTTTTTCTGTAAAAAATATAATTAATCTTAAGAGATACAAATGCTTAATTTATTAAAACGTAAATAATACTAGTTTTATTAGGACAATGTAATATTTTATATAGCACCACATAAATATGAAAGGTAACCAGGATATAATTCGCACCTGATGTGATCATGTAAGACACATACATGGAGTATTGATTGTGACGCACAATGGGAAGCAAACAAAAGACTAATAACTAATTGCAGGATATTATAGTTACATGAAGTTGTACTTAGTATTGTGCATAATGCAAATTATCTTTACAAAAAATAGCCATCCAAGTACAATATACTGGAAACCCTTTACATAAGTCTACAGAAACTACGTCAGCAAAAATATACTGCTCACATGCGCGAAAAAATTAATGTTGACACTTTCAAACTCGAAATCCTTAATTTATTTTTGACGTATTGCTATGACAAATCTTCACCACTTTCGGAATGCGTGAAGTAAACGTTTACTGAAATGGGACTGAAGTTATCGCGTATGTAACCAAATAATAAATATTGCAAAATTCTAATCACGGAACACGTGCTGCATGTGATGCAGTGCTTGTTCAGTTTTGAGTGAAGCTATATATTTGTAATAGTAGTCACTTGAGCTACATTCCTGATTGCTTTATATAAAATAAAAAAAGCAAATAAGTATTTTCCACAATTACATATAATTTTCATCTGTATTAACATTTCTGAAACTTAGTGAAATAAGATATGTACGAGATGAAAAACTAAAAAAAATTGATTTTTCTGTATTAAAATTTACAATTATCATTGACTTAGATGACAACTATTATATATTAATAATATAAAAGTATAAAGAAACCATTATACTTGCCATACATGTTTTATGCCTCCCAGTGCTTTAATTTAGAGAGAAGCATTTTAAAACTGCTATCATAAAGCTAGCTTCTTCAATAAGTTCTAGTAAAATTCAAATATAGTTAAATTTTGTTGATTAAAAAAAAAAGAATAAAAATGCTCAAAAGCTTATGATAACATATTGCCAGCACCATGAATGTCAAAACATGGATTTTGTAAGCTTTTATTATATTTAGTCTGTTCTGTAATTAAACTTAATTATTTTTTGATAAATTAAATTTCATTTAACATACCTCTAATTGATACAATATTTTCTGTTTGACTCAATTTCACAATTTTTTTCAAGTTTTAAATTTAAAAAATAACTAGCATCTCAACATGGTCAATATCAAGTGCCTGCTCAGGTACTGAGAAAGCATATTTTTAAATACTCAAAGGCATCATCAAAATCATACAGGAATACATTCTATTTCAGTTTTGTAAATGTCTTTTGTGATTTTTTTGTTCATATGTTATGTATCACAGGTGACATTCCTACAATCTTATCTGACTCCTACTTTGCACCTTGGCCTTCCAATAGAACATACTATTTACAAATGTCTTGCTCATAGTGTCTTTTTCTCGCCTCACCATGCATATAACATCCTAAATAAGATTTACAGAAATAAAGTGATTTACTCATCCATGTCAATTTCTTCAATTGATATACTGCTAGTGTTCAATGCACTGGTGTCCTCTGGTGGTGGTTCACTGGCTAGGTCTTCTACTTTAAGTGAAGAAACAAAGGATGACACTTCAAGCTTGCTGGAACTTTGATACACAGGCAGTGTGTCTGGAAGACCTAAAACAGATATTAACTATATGGGAGATTTGCCTAAAAGGTAAAACTGAAATGACTGTTTCTAAAACAGATAGAGCCAAAGATCTCCAAGCAATTACCTGTCTGCGTAGTTACTTATTGAGTATATTAAAAAAAATGTATCCAAATTTGTCCCCCCAAAAAAATTTACATCAAACTGAAAGTAAAATCCCTTGGAAATAGCAACTAAGCTTGATGGAACTTTAGGATAAAGGATATTTTACAATAATGTTTTTACTTTATTTATGTGGTGTTTTTTGCACAGTGGTATTGACTTACTAAAAAGGAAGAATGTAGTAAACATTGAGCCTTGGACAATACTACAAAGACAGACATTTCATAGAAGTAAAGCAAAAATTGAAACACTGTACTTTTAGAACATTTTTTTTCTGAGAATTTCTGGATATTACACAAATTAATGAATTTATCAACTTTGCAACTCTTACCAGGACAAGGAGAGACCTCAGCCATCAAGTCCTCTATAGCACTGCCCAACATCTGAGTAGAAAACGTATCATCCCTTCGTAAACCAAGAGCCTAAGGAAACCAATAAAGCCACGAATGACATATATTTCAACAATATACATGTAACTCATAAAATATTGTTTTCACACAAAAAATCAAAATGTACGGTAATTCTTCTCAAATTCGTACAAAAATAAAATAATTATTTTTTTTAATTTTGGGGGGTGTACGAAATTTGG
>JAOXYB010062735.1:0-10525 GCA_028565635.1 Phoronis ovalis
TAAATGTTTTCTGAAACTTTAACATTCATGCTATGTTATGGTGGTATTTTTAGACTTGTGTATGCAACGCACAAAATCTAATTAATTTTTTATGACATCTCATAAAAATCATAAGGTACATCCTACAGCAAAATCCTGCGGATCTAAAATGGAGCTAACTACGTTTTTAAGAAGTAAACAATACTTCCATCATTGCTTTTGACCGGATTGTAAATACTGAATAATCTTTGAATTATTAAGTAATGTTTAAAAAAGGCAATTTTTTTATTTGCTAAAAACACTAAATTAATTATAAAATCAAAATCACTGGTGCAATTTAAAAATGGTCAAAACCCAATTAAGGGAATATTGATTAGTTGTTAAAAATATAGTTAGCCCGAATTTGTATATACTGAGTTTTCCTGTAGGATGTACCTAAAAATTTTCATAGGTTGTAATTAAACGCTAATTAAATTTCATACATTTTACACAATAGTTTGAAAATACCATTATGACATAACTTGAATGTTAAAGTTTTAGAAAGCATATTTTTTGAGTGAAAAAAATGTAATTTTCACAAATTTTTACTTAAACAGTGACGAGGGTCCAGCTTAGCCTTAAAGACAAAGATCTACATTGGGTTACAAATGAGTTATGTATAATTTTACCAAGGATAAGCTTTAAAATGCTATAAATACACTTTAACTTTGCAGTATACTAATTAATGGGTGTTCATGCATGGTGACGCAAGTGGCCCATTAATTTTGTAACATTTAAAAAATATGTTACTTTAAAAATAAGTAATACATAAAACTTTAAAAAGTCCAACTTTGTAATTCTATACAAACCCATATAGCCTTTTTTTAAATTAAAGTTATATTAAAAATTATTACTGAAAAAAGCTAGGTTGTTAGCACTGTTAATTTTCTTTTTTGGGTGTTTTAAAAATGTAAATAATATAGTTACAAAATTGTCAGCTTTTTAAAATTTTACTTGGTGAAAAAATTTGAATTTTCAAAATTTTGTTACCTTAATTTGTTGATTTTTTCTGATGCACAAAATTGAAAATTCATATATTTTGAACAAAATAAAATTTCAAAAATCTGAGACATTTTTGAAGCTATATACAAAGATTATGTGTGCTACTATGTAGCTTTTTCATTTATATTCTTTTGAAATTTACATTTTATTCTTAAAACTTAACAATTTAACCCAAAATAGCAAATATACAGGTCACATAGGATCTATACTCTTAATGGTGCCAAGCAATATTTGCTATCTTAATGATTTTTGTTTTGTAGTGATGACGTACGCATTTTGCAGGAAATCCTGCTAACATTACTCTCTGAAGTAGGATTGTTGAAGACACCTCATAGTTCATAGTCCTAGTATAGAAAAAAGCCATGCAGTTCATCAGTTTCATACCTGTAGCATTTCTCTGTTGGACTGTGGCTTACTTTCTTCCTGGAGTTAAAGCTTTCAGTTGTTTTTTAAGAAAAGCAGGTAAGTACTGCAAGTAACATAATATCTGTATTCAGCATTAAGCACCCGTTAAATGGTCTACATGAATTGTAAAAAACAGAGACCCACTACGATTTTTTTTACGCTGCGTAAAACATGTTTTATACATTCTGTCATGAGCTTTTCGGTTTATCTGCTAAAAATCGTTGAATATATTCAAAAAAATCGTTTGAAATATTTTGAAAATTATCTGATAATACGGGTTATATTTTTGTTGTTACCAAGTACAGTTATTTCTGCCTATAAATATACTTTTTCTTTGTAACATGGGAAGAGTAAAAAGTGTTTTGGTAAGTACCAAAATCAACTAGTTTCAAAGTGTTAACTATAAATTATTTTAGTCAACATCAGGTGAGGTGACATTTACTTTTTACATAACATAGAGTACGCTTAAATCTGCATAGAAAATTGCTATGTTTATAAAACAGCACTGCAGTGGTCACACTTATTTAAATTGATCAGGAATTTATCCCTGGTTTGGTTTCCATGGAAACAAGGTTCATCACAGAATTATTGTATACAGTACCAAGTGTCATTAATCATTGTAATTATATAAGAACCATTTGTGCATAGTTAAATTTCTAGTAATTTATTCATAGTTTAGCTGTTAATTACTGCATTTGAATGAGAATATTTCGTATTAGTTAAAGGTAAAATTAATACGTGAATATATTACAGTGCATGATGACATAAATGAGGCGGGCAATAAATCTCCTTCCTCTGATCCAACAAATATCAAGAAAAATAAATTTGACATCATTGCATTTGCACAATTATTTATTTTAGATATACTGCCCAACAACCCTTTATTTACGGAAGGGGAAATTATAATGTTGACATAAAAGTACATATGTTTCATAGATACAAGCTGTTGCACTGGACCAGTAAATGCTATAGCTAGGCTAGGTTACTTTCCAAATCTTCAACATATTTTGTTTTATTTCTTTCTCACAATAACTAATTCAGCTTCAAATCCAGTACAGGAAAAATGAATGTCAAAGTACAGGTCAGTCTAATTTTGACTTGAATGACTTCCAAGATGGCTTACTGATCGATGGCCATGTTTGTTCCACAGATGGTATGTTGCAATAACAGCTTCTGTTTTTTATCTGGTCAGCTTCATAATCAGTACATGCAGAGTAAGCTTAAGACAAAATACAGTTTAGATGTAAAGTTGACCCAGATAACTTCCAATATAGCCAACTAGCGACCATATTTCTTCCGGAGGGGGCACATCACATTGTGCCACTTTACAGAAAAACAAAGCGTTATCTAGTGGAAAGTGGATTCCTAATGGCCATAGGTTGGTGGACATGTTAGGCTAGGTGATATTTTAGAATGATATTTTAGAAAGTAAACCAAATGCTGATCTGACATTTTCCATTAGGTGTAACACTTTTTATTGCAAACTGTTATATCCTAAACAACTTCATATTAGTTACAGAGTAAAATCAGGTCAAACTACAGGTCTTTGTAATTTTGACCTGTATCACTTCCAAAATGGCAGACAGGTGGCCATGTTTTCACCAGTTTCATATTCAGCACAGGGCAAAAAACAGAACTTTTTATTAGAGCTTATATGGACAAGTTTGATTTTTTTATCTTTTTATTAATTGCAGTGTATATACTTGTAATTGTATTTTATTTAACTTATTTTATTTTACGCTGCTTTTATTGTACAGCGCAACTGAATTTTGCTCAAAGATAGTGGCGCTGTATAAGTTATTATTTTTATTTATATTATTATTAGACTGACCTTGAAAAGTGGGTTAACTGCTATTCCGAATATTTGACATTTATTGTATCTAGATCTTTGGTTTAAGTATGCAACATTTATCAACGGAAAAACTTGAAAAATTGCACTGCATGGTCATCAAAATTACCTCTTTGCAACCTAGCTAATACCACTTAATTCAGAATGTTTTGAGCATTTTTTAGAAATCTGACTTGGACCTCTTATATAGTGACCTGTTAATATCAAGTCAATTAGGGATGTCCCACTTCCAATAATGTGGTCTTTGATTTATTGCTAGCTGAAAATTAGAAATTAAAGAAAAAAATAAACAATTTACAAATCCAATACAGCAGTAACTCTAATTAAAAAACCCAGACAGTTAGTAATTAGCACCTTAATTTTCAGTAAAATAAAACAGACTTAAGTGATAGTATCCAAATGATAATTGTGATTATTATATTTGTTTCAGGAAATACAGGAAAAACTATATTTAAATGAAACCTCAACATAAATGAAAGCACAAGTTAGATTCTAAATGATCAATACACCTGAAAATTGTCAATTTTTGAATTATCATGAATTTTTTATTTTATTGGAAAGAATCTTGAATATACTCACATAAATAATCTTTGTTTAAGGGACAGTGTTGTTATATAACAGGCCAAATATCCCAAACTGGATAGAAAAATACTCAATTTTCAAAAGTCAATGAACCCTTCCACCTACAATCCTAAAACTGCTCAAACAAACCCATTTCTAGGGTTATTCCAACAAGGAACCAATTTTGTGTGTTTACTTTGTGCAAAAGGGACCCATCTGTTGGG
Source organism: Phoronis ovalis (assembly GCA_028565635.1). Taxonomy (NCBI): domain Eukaryota; kingdom Metazoa; phylum Phoronida; family Phoronidae; genus Phoronis; species Phoronis ovalis. Next base: position 4,060 of record JAOXYB010062735.1, read on the forward strand.
TTTTCACTCCAAATATGGAGTTATTTATCATAGGCCTACTCTGTAAACTATTCTTCGCAGCTGATATGCTGAAATAACCATAAAAGCTTAAAGCTTCACATTTAAAACCACGTAAAGCATCACATTTGCAAAAAATAAGTAAACCACATATTTAGTTGTCTTCATTATTTTTCAGAAATACTGCCAAAAAAGCATGTATATACTAGAGGTGAAAGTATAACTTTAACGTGTATCATAAAACCCAGTTGTTACACTGGACCAGTAAATGCCAGCAGCCTAGGCTTCCGAGTTAAGACCACAAACTACCCACCAGAGCATCCATATGTAAAATATGTCAATGAAACAACAACAACATTAACAGTTCCTAACTCAAGTTTCAATAGCGGAGGAGTGTATGAGTGTATACAATTTGAAGATGGTGTGAAGAAGAAAAGATTTGGTTTCGTTAACAATGTTGTTAGGGTCGGTGGTGAGTATGAGATTGTATTTGAAATTCTGCATTTTGACAGACATTTTGTACCTTATTTTAAAATACAAAGTGCAATGGCTTAAAAGACGACAATAGAATTAAAAATGCATCAAATATTTACTTGATCTTGTAAAAATAGGAGCCTTCCAAATGTAATTGTCATGAAACATGTAATCCTCAATTCTTTGTGCCAGATAGTCACTGTAATGAAACACTGTTTCAGTATACTTTTAATGTTTATAGATTTATTACACTGCCATTACCATTTCTCATCCTTTTGATGGATTTTGTGTCACAGAATATTGTACAATAGGGAAATGTAACATCTGTCATTATTATATTTTAACATTCTTCTTGTGAATGTGAATTAGTGAATGCATGATTTTGAGTATTCAAAAATTTTATGCTGTTTTGTATCAAAGGCTATATACCTAAGTATCCTCCACTTGTGATCATTAAAATGTGCCTGATTCAGGGGTATATCTAAGAGATCATTAGATTAATCTTTTCAAGTATCAACATTGGTAAGATTAGAAAGTTGTTGAAATTTTCCTCCACGCACAATGAGAACTTAAAGGGAAACTCGCTTCCAAAATGTTTTTTATTTGGCTGTATATTTTCTGTTTATTTTGATACACATTTTTATTTTATTTATAGTACCACCACCCAAAGTAAATAATGCCTCCTTTGATTGTGTTGTTTACAACTGGCTATACATGAATTGCTCTTTTGACCCTGGACAATCAACAAATTTAAAAACTACCTATACCTGGTCATACTCTACATAGTAAGTTTTTTTTCCTTTTCAAGAAGCCTGATGTATGAATATTTCAAGATCACACTTCAGTTGTAATCTTAAAATCAAATATCATCAAAGTTAAATATTAAGCTACTAGTCTGTTCCTTCCTTTGAACTTTTATTTTTATACCACTTAACAACTGTTACAATAAAGCTTCTATGTGGGCATCCAAAATACAAGGGAAATGCTATATGGCCTAAGTACACCTTCGCACGAGGCTTTGTTGACACTACATTTATAGTACCGGCATATTAATACACATATTTTTTTCTTTTTTTGGGGGGGGCGTGGCATTTTAATTTCGGGTGTTTTGTAATGTCAACATGTTGTACTTTCTGACTAAAGCAATAAAATTCCAGAGATCATTACAATTTTTTTAAAATCGGAGTTTGAATTCGGGCCTATTTGCCACAGGAATAGTGCGATTCATGGGTCGATTTTGTTCTAACGCGATTTTCTCAAAATCAGTATGGTCAAGACTGCACGAAAAATTAACTAGTAGTGTATGACAGAGTGTACGCTCACATTATGAAGAGATGATAGTTCCGGGAATGTTGCTCTATTTGATATGTGCATGAACGTTTATTACTATGTTTTTGCATTGAGTTGGATGGGGCCGGAGTCTAATGGTGTACTTAGGCCATATATTTTGTGATCAGCAATTAATGTAATCTGATATTTCTTTCTTTATGATGCATAGTTAACAGTAAAGACATGCAGCCAATATTATATCGAGGTTAATAGGCAGTTTCGAGTCCATTACGGATATATAATGGGCCGAGACTGATTGTTCAGACCCGTTATATCTCCATAATGAACAGGAAACTGCTTATGAATCTCTATATTAGACCAAAATCTCATCGATAATAGAATAAGCAATGAATGCAAAAAAAGCTTTAGTTTATTTGCATTTTATGGTGACGTCATAAGTCGTATCAACAATGCATGTGTATATGACAGACTCGCGTTAGTACAAGAGGGGTATGCCGCTAAAAATATCAAACCACATTCGTCAACAAAATATATGTTGTGTAAAAAATGCAAACCAGTCATTTTGCAACCTAGTGTTTTATGTCTATGTTGTTTTTTTCTCTGTTGTCTGGACTGATCTATGAAATGTTGAATATCTGCCATGCTTAAATTTTCTTTCTCATATTCCATTGTTAAAAAGTTGTCTGCATGGGAGAACTCTGTTTGCACTACATGTGTATGGTAACAAACGCAAACGAAACAGATATAAGATATTTTCCAGCTCGATTCATCAAAAATATGTAATATTGAATTTTTAAAATTTACGTTCAATACTTAACACTATGCAACAAATATATATTGTGTAAAAAAATGGAAAAACAGTCATTATGCAACCTAGTGTGTGCCAGTTCGCGTGATTATGAAACCACGTTCCGATCCACGAGGGATCCGTTATAACTTTCAAAGAAGTCCATTATGACTTCTTGTCATCCATTATAGGATTCTCACAGGCCGATATCTGATACGAGCTAATTTTTGAAGCCTAGTTTTGGAAAAGTAGATTTTGGGTCTACATTTAAGCAAAATGAGCGTACAACATACATCTAATAAATTACATTATTTTACTGGTGTTTACTGAATTTTTTTTGTATATTTCGGGTCCATATTTTTGGTATTATACAGAGTTAGCCCAAAAATTTCACTCTCACCCTATTTTAAATTTGTTACGGTGTTTCTCATTTAGATCATGTGCTATATTTCAGTGCTTGACATGTTAATATGTTATTCTTTTTAATTAAGTCATTTTAGCAGCATGTAACACTATCTGTTGGTCCCAGGTTTTTGGTTTTTTAATATATTAATATTTTGTTTGGTTTTTCTGTAGCCTATGTGGTCATATCTAACAACTTGAAGTTGATGTATCACATCCGGGATTCTATCTAATCCTATATTCATAGATAAATTTGCCATATAGGAATGTCTGGTTAATTATCTCATATTTATATTTTCGATTGGGACTTCCGACCAATTGTATACCAAAAATGTCGAAACAAGGACTCCACATATCAAAAATTCTAAAACATACCCAGTGATATACACTTGTCCTATAGTTATGAAAGTGTGTCATTCATTAAATGATCAAGCAAGATACTTCCGCATTTTTTGAGTCACAAATCTATGTAATGAAGGTGAAAATTCTTTGGGTATTTCTCGAATCACTTAATGCACACGCTAACCCTAGATATAGGTAAGATTTGGTCCTTATAATTTACTGAGTGACATACATGAAATACATGAAGTATAGTAGCAAATAAAATGAAACTGTCAGTTAACCGGGATAGCAATGAGCAATGATTAATTTTGTGAACTGTACACTGGGGATTCTGCGACTATCTTCCACCAGTTTATACCTTTCTCCTGCATAAACGTTTGTGTATTGCAGTTGGTATGTTTTGGGTCATTATCCTGTAAAGTTACAAAGCAATGTACTGTATTAAGTGGCTAATAATTTAATTCATGATTTGGATCAACATGAAGAATTATAAAAACATTGTAATTTTTGGTAATAAATACAAAATTTCATTGTTTGATAAATCTTTCATATATTAACGAAGTATCAAGAAGCATGTTATTTGGGTACTGGTATTATTTAGTACAGTAAATATTAAATTTAATGCAGCAGCTAGAACGGGGTAATATCATGAAAAATTGATTTTTAATAGTTGTGGTTAAACTTCATTGAACATTTGTAAACACACTGGAGTTTCGTAGTTTGGACGTACATACATTGGAGTCTGATTTAATAATTTACAAAGAAAAGTCATACTTTAGGGATTACGAAACGCCCATTTTCTAACGAGCTGTATCCGAACTTTTGATGGACTTTAAGGACTAACCGACTCAAACTGGCTGGCCACTGTATGAATCCTGGCTTCTCCTCAGTTTAATTGTCACCACTATTCCTCATTTTATGAATTTCTAGTTGCTATACATAATCAACTGATGATGGTAATTAACTCCCATTTTGACTATAGGTTGTGTAGTTTAATTAACAAAATACGTTGTTTTATTCTTCTTTTCAGTCGTTCTTTATATAGATGTCCAAATTATGACAGCATGTCTCATACATGTAAATGGTCAAAGCAAGATGATTCTGGATTTATGGAATTTCTTGGATATGTAATGCAGGTGAAAGCTGAAAATTCTTTGGGTGTTTCCAAATCATTTTATGCATATATTGATCCAGCTGTTCTGGGTAAGTTATATGGTATTTATAATTTACTAAATATACTAGGTGACCGGAAATAAATGCACTAAGTTTAAAACTTTATTAAGGTTTGGTTTTTCAAAAGATACTTTCCAAGTTTGACACAAATAAAGGTAATTAATTCATTTCGCATTTTTAATATTTCCAGTACTTTTGCTTCCTTAATGCTTTTAGTGAACTTTTAAGTCTAAAAACATTTAATAATGGGTATATTCTAAAATTTAATATTCTTCGATGATTTAATTTGCTTTAAAGAAATTAAATAGAACCGAGAAATATTTTAATCTTACTTGAAATTTTTAATATGATATCAAATTTGTATCTAGAAAAATCCAAAATGGCAGCTATTTCTGACCCGGCTGAATACAGGAGTGTTCATAGAATTATATTATTTCCAATATATAGATTAAATATAAATTGAAAGTTTACCATATGACTGAGCAACAACAAAGCCACTTCCTAAAATACATGTGAATTGAAGGAAATTTATTTTGAAACAAAACGTAAAAAAAATGCTTTGAATTCCACTGACTTTCTGAATTTCACTATAAAAACCAAAAAAAAGTCTGTGATATTTACATCTTCTTTAAAACATTAAAATATAACAAATGTTTTGTTTCATCCAAAAAATTATTCGAAACTAAATATTAAAATTTTACACTCAACTTAGAACTATTAAAAGGCAGAAATTAGCTGTCTGTGTTGAATTTTCTAAAAGTGAAAATCTCATTACCATTTGATATCAAGAGGGGTAAAAGAATAGCACCGCAAAATTAATGCGTGACAGACACAAAGTAGATGAGTATAGCAATGCAAAGACCATACTACTACAATTATTTTGATAACATATTTTGTAATTATTAACCAGAATTCTTCAAATCACACTTATTTAAAACTTGATGCATTTATTTTCAGTCACAGTGTATTTATAGTAGCAATAGCAAAATAAAAGTGAAATTGTTGGTTAACCAGGAAAACAGTGGAAAATGACTAATTTAATGAACTGTGAGCTATAAACAAATATCAAGTACAACCAAGAATTAAAATATTAACCAATCAATGATCAGTATATTGTAAAACAGTTGTCTTCATTTTAATTTTCCTTTTGGTCAATGACTGTTTATTGAGATTTGGAAAGTTACTGCACTTTGTGATTGTTTTTTTAAATGTGACTTTATATCCAGTACATTTTATTAAAATAAAAATATTCTGATCGATCTTTTAGGAAAAACTGAGCACATTTGTGCTGTGTTTATTTACCAGAAGTTAATATTGTCCCAGTGTCTGAGGTCACTGTTTGAGGCACAGGCAGCAATCATTTAATATCATGGTATAACCCTAAAGACCACTTAATAAAGTACGTTGTTTATTGTCAGTTGTACGAAATCTTTTGTTGGTAGTTAAACCTGCACCGGTGAAAGATATAAAGATACAAGCCATTAGAAGTACTTCAGTCGTGATAGCTTTTAATGTTGTCGCATATCAGAAGCCACAAATATTCAGAATATTTTACAAGTCACAGTTTGATGATACGTGGCAGTATAAGGAGGTAAGAGAACTGTTTGTCAAAATATGTGAATATTGTTTATTGATTAAGTATAATATATAAACTACATCTATCATAATATCCCGTAACCTACAAGGGAGTCCAAAATAAAAAGGGAATTTCCAATACTTTCCCTTTTAGGTACTCAATTAATCTATATAATTACTCCCGAAATGATTGCTTTCGAATTTTCATTGTGTAGTAAATATTTTTAAGTCATAGATAATCTATGGATATGTAAATTTCTCAAGATATTTATTCCATTTTCTTAGGCAACAATTTCATAATTGCCTTATTTCATAGATAATCTGTATAATTTTGAGTAACTGTAGGTTAAATGAAGGTGCCCACATCAACCTCACAATATTTTATAGATAATCTATGAAGTCTCAAATTTTAAACTCACTGTTTTT
>JAOXYB010062790.1:0-10516 GCA_028565635.1 Phoronis ovalis
ATACATATACACACATACATATACACACATACATATACACACATACATATACACACATACATATACACACATACATATACACACATACATATACACACATACATATACACACATACATATACACACATACATACACAGGCATACATACACACATATATACACATATATATATACACATATATATATACACATATACATATACACATATACATATATATATATGCCCCCTTTTTTCAGCTCCCGCAATTACCACAGGGTATGTTTTTCACGCTTCTCAAAGCTTTATTTACCACATGGTATACTTTTCTTGTTGGATATTTACCACAGGGTATATTTTCAAAAAATATTCGTTAACCATAGGGTGTATTTCTTGGAAAATGCATTTAGTACAGGTATGAAAATTTAAGGTTCGTAAATTTTTCAAAATTTATTTACCACAGGGTATATAATTTACAAGTGAATTTTACACAGGGTATCTTTTTCGGGAGAGTTATTTACGACAGGGTATATTTTTCATGTTTTTTCATTTACGACAGGGTATATTTTTGGTGATCTTTATTTACCACAGGGTCGGGGTTTTTTACCCTAGGCCGCAAACCCCTAGCTACCAACTTTTCTGTCAAGTACCCCCCTGGGGAGAGATGTAAGCTTTGTGAGCTTCAAATATGAACATTAAAAACAAGCATTTAGAATAACACTTGCTATAAACATAATGACCAGATTAACTAAGTAGCCAGATGAAATATAAGTAAAATCGATCAAAGTTTCAGCTCGGTTATGCTTGTTTCTCATCTAGTGTATAGTGATTGTGATCAATATTTTACTCATTATCATAATCATAGTAATTTTTATGACGAAAACACCACTCAATATTCTCTTCAATGGGTGGGTTCCAGGGCTCAGGCGTTTCTTTTGCATAGCTTTAATTTTACTCTGAATATTTTTTAAATAATTGCATGGTAAAATTAAAACAATATTACGTGGATTCTGAAAGACTTTCCCAATTATATTACCTTTTCAGTGCTGTGACAGTGGCACCAGTAGAAACTATTAACCCGGTATTAAGTAACTTATATTATTGTCAACACTGTAATGAATGATGATGAGAGAGGCCTAGTAATATTAACACACCGTAATAGTAGTACTGCTGGTTTAGATATAGTGTATCACTTTCTGATATGACATAAGCACATAACAACTAAAGAAAACTCATCGTCATAATTCCCCATAAAACAGTGAGAAAATTACCCGGTAAAATCAACTCGCTAGCTATACTCTATCTATCATGAATTTATGAGATAATTTGATAAAGAGACCTCAGAACAAAAGTATTTACCATAGGTTAGGTGTTTAGACCATTCCCTTTTATAAAAAGTCCTTCTTTTTTCGCTTCACTTTTAACGTTAAATTTTCCTCTTCTTCCATGTTGACCTTATCGATTTTATTTCTACTCGACAGATGGCGATATCATCAACTAACATTCTGGCGCCATCTACCTAACTATACGAGATACAAAACGCAATCGCTTCCCAAACTCGCCATTGCTGCTAATTTTGCAGTTAATGCCGCGAGCATTTGCAATTTTTAAGTGCGAGCATTGCACCCGGGGGGGGACCCCTACCACCTCATACCAACTGGACAATAATTTACAAACCACTTGCTCTGTAAACTTTTGTAAAATTGGTAGTTTTCACTCATTCACTAACTCTGTTTTTTAATGTGTCATTTCAGTTTATTTGGTTTCCTCTATAAAACTAGATAGTTTATAATTGCAGTTAAGAGATAAATACTGTAAATTTTCTGCATATAATCCTTATTCGGTGTGGGCAATGTATTTATTTCAGTAACAAAAAGCAAAGTAATTTGAAACTTGAACGGAATTTAAAGATTTTAATTATTTCTTGTAGATAATATATACAATAATTTTTACAAACAAAATAAAAGTGATGAGTAGGCATAATAGATTCACTTCTGAAATCATAGTCAAGTTTGCAGAATTATAATAAAGTACTTGCAATAAGCAAGTTTTAAAAAATAGCTCACTAAATTTTGATATTTGTCAGTATATTTGCTAGAGGACATACCACGAGCCTGTTTAAACCCTGCAACTATTGTACAATACCCTTCTGTATAAAAATCTACATGCATAAACATATAGTTTGCTCAGTTTCTACAAGGTGATGCTTTGGTAATTTTGATTATAAATATGCAAACACATTAAATAAAATAATAAAAATGAAAAACGTTGACAATCTTATAATTCGAAGCTTACCAACACTTTTAAAAAACAATGACAGTCAAACCATCATCATGTTACACAATCCAAGGTGTAACTTATCAAGGTCTATCTGTATTTTCATTCAAGCATGAACTTGCACACATTTGTTCTGACTCACTTATTTTATAAAAACAGCAATCAACTGTCCTATTTGATGCAATTCGACTAGAATTTAAAGTGTAACTTCATTCTTGCCAAATGTATTCTTTAGCACACAATACTTATCAAATTCACATCAAGAGTTTTATACCATATCTACGTTCAATAATGTGGCAAAGTGGTAATAGGTTTTTACCTAGTATATAATAAATTCCACATGAATGTTCATTTGATGTCATATGGGTTCAGTGAAAGTAAGTTCAATATAACTTCGGTCTGAAAACTTGGTCTAACACTAATTGTCTTAAATATTTAAATATATATGAACTTTTCCCAATCTATAGCACCCAGGCAACCTTTTCATGTCATTTTTGAGCAAAGTTCCCAAAGTTCAATTTCTGACTAATTTTTTAAAATTACAATATTCAGTTCTTTCCTGCAGGACATGTTTTGGCCAACTGCTTCATCCATTCCTATAATACCCAGAGAATAATAGCCATCGATTGTCATGTTATTGCATTTGGCATTCATTGGTTACTTAGCTAATGACATTCTTATAGCAGCCTGCAACTCTTCATCTTCAGACGACCCTGCTAATACAGCAAAACATACAAAATTAACAATAAGCATATGTAAAATTACCCATGTAAACTTTAGTCACATACCGAGACAAACTTAAGCAACTGCTGAGAGCTTTCACATCTCTGAGTCTTTGGCAGCTTGATGAATGACAGAGAAATTCTCAATGATAAGTTAATAAGCCTAACATTTACTTGGAAATAATAATAAATTAGGTCACCTGAAGAACAGGTGACCTCTTCCAGCCATAATTCAAGATTTCGTGTACACTTGTTAAAATATTAGTAATTCAGCAACCAAATGAATCTAAATTAGGTAGGTAACTTATAGACAAAAAATGATCTTAATAATATCGAAGAAAAAATGCCTTTTCAGAAAAACAAGTAAAAATGACACTGTTTAGCTTGTAATATTAACAAAATTAGCCGGGTTGTTTACAAACTAGTACGAAATATTAAATTGCTGTTCTTTGAAGCGCTTGGCCAAATTTCATTGTGCTGGGCAGACGATATCACGTAGCGGCTGAGAGTGTGACATACCCAAGCACAGTTTGTCCAATGAACAACAAAACCATAGTGCAAAACTGGTATGTACTATAACTGGTATGTACTATAATAACTGTTATGTACTATAAGTGTTATTCAAATGGGTTGCGTACAAGAACTCTTTCCAGATTTCTAGTGATACCTATTGGGTAAATAAATGTAGTTTTCTCATTCAAGTAATAATCTTAGCTTACATGGCACTGATGATTCTGTTTCTGCTCCAAGATTCTGCTGGCTGAAATGTGCTAATCTTCTCTGTCTTAGTTCCTCTGATGTTGATGACTGACTGGCTTGTGATGTGCTACCTGTGGTATATATTGTAAAAGACAAAAATAAATTACTTTAGCAACTAAGGTTTTTAAATACTATTACGTTTATCTGAGCAAACATAATAAATATTTTGCAAAACCGTAAACAAAGTAAAAATACTTCGACCCAACTTAATCACATCTATATCTACTAAAATTCCACTGCAGTGACAGAATCATTTATTATTATATATATATATATGTATGATTGTGTAACATAAAGTTTAATAAGTCAACTTCAACTAATCGTATAAAGCTACTTTACCATCACTTATTTCCATACTCATTTGCATGGCTATTTTTATCTGCTCATCTTCCATCATTTGTCTGCTTGTTTCTAGTGCCATCTGAAGATCATCTCGAGTGACCTGACCTTGACCTTGACCTGAACCCTTATCTTGATCTGATATAAGATGTGGTTTGATTGGTTGAACAGCTGGCACTAAGCGTAACATCTGATCAGCTTCACAGTCAGGCAACTCTCCTTTGACAACAAATATTGCATACCCTGAAAAAAAAGTTTAAATGGGGTCAAACTAGCCTTTCACATATTAATATATTTTAAATTATGTTATGTTACTGTCAATAATTTTCAATAATGTATCGTGGGACGAATTTTAAAAGGGATGAAAAAATTTACTTTATGTCCTTTACAATATCACAATCATGGTTTCAGTCTCTTACTGAACATAATAATAAAGCTAATCCAACTCTGTTTTCAACTCTGTCACATAGTCTCTGTCAATCTGACGATATACTGGAATCTGAGATTACATGAACACAAGATCTCCTGCCCATATATGGCAGTCTGCTTTAGTCACATGACCTTGTTGAAGTATTCAGTAAGTGACTAAAATTATTCTGATACAACACTATACAACAACTGAACAGATGAAAATATTATTATGTCTGACCATTCATTTTGAATCTCCGTCTAGAAATAAGCCGCAAATGTACATATCTCACTGTTGAACTGTATTTAATCACAGCCAGTTGTGTTGTAATAAATAACTCAATAGGTAATATATTTTTATTTAACATTCAAATGTTTTAACTTGTATAAAGTAAAATTGATTAACATTAATTTGACACAAAGACGAAAGGTTGTTGAGTACATATTTGTGCCAGTCAACTATATAACAATACTATACACACAAGTTATATGGTTTGGATCCTTGAAAGTTGTAATTTAGCTTGTTTACCTTCCTGCTTTAATTGCACTAGAAACATCTGCAGTAATGTGTCGGATAAAAGTTCAGGTCCTGTGAGTAATGAGTTCAAATTAAACCACTGATCACCTAATTTTCTTATTGTTAGCCAATGCTCTTTGAAATTACAAATGTATGCATTCTGAGTTCTGCAATAGAGGGATTTTAAAAGGTCACATATTACTGTTCAGTAAAATACTGTCAACATGACAATCTCATACACCACATTTCATATTTCTAGACAGACAACAAAAAAGGTACGTTTTTTAATAATTTTGAATCAAGAAATTTAACTTTCTTAAATATTTAATAGAGATTAAAAAACAAATATGAAATACAGCCTGCATCTGTGTCCATTAAAAGATTAATAACACCAAACATTGCTATTAAAGATCAGTGTAAGCAAATTGCACCTGCCAAAAATCAGATTGTATTGCTGCTTCCACCAAGTTATTTTACTTCAAAATTAGGTAGTTTTAAAAGAATACATGTTTATCATCATCATAATGGTCAACAAATTGAAAATATCCCTGCACAGGTGGCCCCTGATCCCTGCACAGGCGGCCCCTGATCCCTGCACAGGCGGCCCCTGATCCCTGCAGGTCCATTTGATTCTGAAATTACTAAGCTAAAGAAATCGATAGCAAACTATGTTTTTCATCAGAATAATATTTTGTGATACAAAATCTGATCTTCAAAAAGCCCTTTTATTTTGTAAACAGACCAAATTAGTTAATAATCATCCTTAATTATAAAATGTAATTTGTAGTAAAATTTGGGTGCATAAACTGTGACATCAAAATTAACCATTTCAAATTCATTTAATTACAACTACTACCACCTTTTAATAGAAACTTGTAAATATAATTAAATTACGTAGGATCTGTTCTAGCTGCAGTTGCCTCAGTATATTGGCTGCTATATGGTACAAGCTCCAAACCCCAGACTTGTAAGGCATGGCTTATAACTTGCACTGAGAAAAAACCACTGTCATCATAGTTTGAAGATGGCTCCTATAAAGAGAAATAAAAAGACACAGTTAGCATTTAACAAATATTGGTCTATCATTAGTCTGTTTATTAACCAATGAGAGAAGGCTATCAGAGAACCTTATAAATGTCTAACACTTACATCTTACCTAAAGTGAGATGGCTGTCAAGTAAGTAGATGACATATTGTTTAAACATAGCTGAGAGACAGACATGAAAACCTCTAGCCTGTTAATGATATCTTCCCAAAAATCACAGCTGCCAATTTGAATAATATTGCTTATCATTTGAAAATTTCAAATAATCTTTTTAGTATTTACAAAAACAGCAAGTTCATTATCTAAATCTAAATCATGATATTCAGAGGAATCTTATGGTTAATTATTGTTCATAAGGTGCTGTGCCGGGGGGTTACTCAGGGTTCCGTCTATTTAGGGATGTGTCACTGTAGTGGATCCAGTTTTTTGATCAAATTAGCAGAGAGGATCCGGGTTTTTTATCAAATTAGCAGAGAGGCTCCGGTTTTTGCCCGAATTAGCAGAGCGGATCCGGATGACTAAAATAAACTGGTTTTCCAATACACGTAAAATTGGCAATCAGGTTTTTTTTAGCAAAAAAGTTAAGCAAACCGTTTTTTTGGAGAGAAAAATAGTTGAGAGGATCCAGTTTTTAAGCCTGTGCCGCATACCCTACCCAAAATTTTGTGAAGTACCCCCCTCGGGTGCTCTGCTAGGTAAAATGGTATATATTTACTGTCTAGTAGACATAACTGTAACTGCCAAGGATATCCATATAAACTTGATGCTTTTTTCACCTATTACCTCCATAAATTGTTTGTAGCTTTCTGATGTGGTTCCTCCTTCGGCCATTTGTTCTCTTTCTGTTTCGTCAAGTTGTCTAGCTATATCTGCCAAATCTATGGCCGTAAAATACTGTCCTTGTAGCAAAGCGTTCAAGCAATGTTGTGCACAAAGGGACCCTTCTTGCTACAAAACATATAATTTCAATAATAAGTCAAAGTAGAACGTAATTTTTTTATCGTGGGATTCAGGATTACATTTAATATTAAGTTTATAGCCCGGGGGCAGTCAATATGAAAGTGGGTTCGCATGTTCCAACAAAATTTCGCGTGAAAAGGTATGTTTTTCGAACCGACGGAGCGTAACGCACATTACACACATAGGGTCTGTTTATCACGAAAAGGCCCGGAAAAGGGGTGCTTTTTTGGAGGTGCGACACTTCGTTAGGAGTTTTTTCCCAAAGTCACTTCCTCAAGGGTGTATTTTTTCAAAAAAATCACTTCCTTAGGGTGTATTTTTTGCAGACTTTCATTTCGTTAGGGGCATTTTTGAAAAGATATGTTGGAACATGGGTACCCACTTTCATATTGACTGCCCCCCCCGGGTTCATAGTCACTTAGCAGTTAGTGACTAGTCAAAATTCTAACTTTTCTCCAGCATGGACTGTTGTCATACTACACTACATCGACGAATAGCTTCTACTAACTATTAAAATTTACTAAAGGGTGAGCAAAAAGGTGGATAGGAGCACCAAAAGCTTACCTTCTCGTGAAAAATTGTTTCCATGTTGTAATAAGTTAAAGTTGTATTACAATGGCACACATACATAACTAGGCAAATGTGGTATTTGCAAAATACTTAATATTGGGTTACAAAACTATTGTTATAATGTAATTATTTACTTGCAGTCACAGTGTTATGAGAAAGTATAAAGCGCTTAAATATTATTTTAAAAGTCACTGCTTTGTCAGAACAGTTCTATTTGAAAAGTTTGTTACAGCAAACTATGTGAAAGAGCTCTTCTTGCTGCGAAGGCAAGAAAATGATTAGTGCCAAATCGTCAGGTTTTGGATTATTTACACCTGTTTGTTCAGGTGAAATACAATTTGACGATGATGTTATTACACTAAAAGTGAATAAAAATGGCATCTTTTCATGTTAAGAGACAAGTTGTGCTATATGGATTTCTCACTCTGGTTATAGCTGGTATTGTTTTCATAAAAAGTGAGTTCATTCAATCCCCATAATTTATGTATTTATTAATTTACTATTAGTATTAGTTGTACATTATTGTGCGGCCTTGGGTAAAAAATCCTGACCTTGTGGTAAATAAAGATCACCAAAAATAAACCCTGCCGTAAATAAAAAAACATGAAAAATATACCCTGTCGTAAATAACTCTCCCAAAATGAATACACTGTGTAAAATTTACTTGTAAATTATATACTGTGGTAAATAAATATGGAAAAATTATATACTGTGGTAAATAAATATGGAAAAATTTACAAACCTTAATTTTCATACCTGTCGTAAATGTGTTTTCCAAGAAATACACCCTGTGGTAAATGAATATTTTTTGAAAATATACCCTGTGGTAAATATCCAACAAAAAAGTATACCCTGTGGCTGTGGTAAATAAGACTTTGAGAAGCATGAAAAACATACCCTGTGGTAAATGCAAGAGCTAAAAAAGGGGGGCCTATTGTGCAGCACATATATATATATAGTCCTGGTTCATGGCGTTCTGCACTAGCTCTTGATAATCTGACTTGTGAGCTGTGCGAACGGGTCCATGTCACTAGTCCGAAGGTTCATTGGTCCGAAAACCCCATTATAGGGAATGTCGTGGGGCTCTAATGAACCTGTAATATTTTGATATATCCCAGAATAAATACTTTAAATAGGTTCCCGGTGCGCACATTTAACGAGTTTATTGCTACTACAGTTCTATTACTTCTATTATTTGTTGCTTCTTTTTCTTCCTTTGTATAGAAATAATTAAAGCGTAACGAATCATATACGTGTTATATTGTTTCTTTTGAGGTCCTGTACAAGTATTCTGAATATCTTCGGACTAATGAACCTTCGGACTAATGGGTCTTCGGACTATCGAGGTGACCCCGTGCGAACAGTCATGGAAACTTACATAGCCAATTACAGTGAAAGTGTCCAAACTTCGAAATCTATGTAATTCCCTACTGAATTAGTTCATACATCACTGTCCAGATACCGTTTTCTCTGATTATCCAACTTCAACTTCAACTATACTCCCTTCACCATTTGAAACTCCTGAATTCAGTTTTTACCAAGGAGTAAGCTTGTTTTGCCCTGGGTCTCACACACCAATCCAGTTTTTTGGCAAGTACCCCATCCCTCTGGGTGCCAGTGAAGGAGTTGCAAATAGCCATAAAAGTAGTGGGAGTTGAAGTTGGATAATCAGAGAGTATCTGGATGCTGATATATGAACTCTTTCAGTAGGAATTACATAGATTTCCAAGTTTGAGCACTTTCACTGTAATTGGCTATGTAAGTTTCCATGACTGTTCGCACAGCTCACAAATCAGAATATCAAGAGCTAGTGCAGAACGTCATGAACCAGGACTAATATATATAGTGACTTTGAATGACAGTACACCCCCGGGCACAAGACATACCACTGTACCACACAGTCACACTTCGTTGAAAACAGTAGTAAGCTACCAGTTTGTAAACTGTTCTTGGCTGTCTAACAATTCGTTATCACGGTATTAACTATTCAAGTAGAGAATGCATAACGCACATTAGCTGTTTACAAATGCTTCTTCCATATTGATGGGGCTGGCCAGTACACAAGACTGACCCAGGCAATGTTCCAACTAGTTAGTTTGAAACATTTGGTAGTCTTACAGTATCTGGTGTTCAGCTTAAAGGAGTGGTATCTCATAAAAAACTTATTTACTGTATCATTTTGAGAGTGATCCCCATGTTAAAATTTCGAAATAAAATCTGTTTACTCATTTTGCCACAATATAAATTACCTATTTTTCAGGTCTACATCATTGCTTTTCAAACTCTTCTACAGGCGTTAGTGACAAAGACATTATGTTGTTAGACTCGGAAGGTTTGTCAAATTGGCAACAGGCTTTAAATCGCAAAGAATGGGATTTGAGAGAACGTGAATTAAGGATATTACAACAGGAGCGGAAATTACATATTGGCGCAAGTTTAAATTCCCATCTACCAGTTATCTTTTGTTTAACACCAACCTATGCGAGACCAGAGCAAAAGGCTGAGCTCACAAGACTGTCTCAAACTTTCTTACATGTGCCAAAATTACATTGGGTTGTGGTTGAAGATTCTGATGTTAAAACTAAATTAGTTGCAAACTTATTAAAAAAATCGCAGCTGGTTTATACCCATTTAAACATAATGACCCCACCTGACTATAAAATGAAATCTTCAGATCCAAATTGGTTAAAACCAAGAGGAACATTACAAAGAAATTTAGCTTTGAAATGGATAAGAAATAACTTTGATTATCGAAGAGATCAAGGAGTCTTCTATTTTGCAGATGATGATAATACTTATGATCTGCAATTATTTGCAGAGGTATTTCTTTTTTTTACTGTCTTTACTGTTCACTAGCTTGCGGCAATCAGTGTTAGTAGGTGTCATTTACTGAACATCAATTCAATCCTAGCAGGTGCTTGTTGGCACAAGATTTAAAATTA
>JAOXYB010062812.1:0-10512 GCA_028565635.1 Phoronis ovalis
AAGGTAATTTGGAGGTCATTTAACGTTCATAAAAGCCAATATGAGCAACCCTGTCTTTGCTAAAAGGCTATCTAGTTTTAGTAGGTTTTGTTAGCTGTTGACTTGAAACTGTGGGAAATGGCATTACGACTGTGAGCTTGCAAGGTCTGTGTCCCAAAACTGTATGGCTCACGGTCAAAGCACAAGACTTGGCATCAGTGCAATTGTAAGAACACAATATCTTATCAAATATAATATATACGATAACAGCTGGAATTTATTACTAACGTTTCATACGCAACTTCTGCATATAGGACGCTTGCTGATGTCTTAGCCACTGGGTCCGGTCCGTAAGTAGTAAGTCTTCCACCGGAGCCTCCATTTCGATCATTTCGCCAGCAGACAGCACCATTACTTAGTAATCCGTAATGAAAACAGTCCTATACCAGATTTTTTTCTGTCTAACTGATGTGTTTATTCAAAGGTGCCAATGTAAATCCACTGATAACACCATTGTAACTTAAAATTCAACTAACAATATCTCGTCAATTTTTTTGAGATGGTGGCTCTAACATAAGCTTATCATTCATGTGGGCCAATGATAATGTTAATCTTCTTAAGTCCACACCACAAATCGTTTACAAAAGTAATATCTTGATGACAAGTACATGAAAAAGCAATATCAAATTTTGATACTAAGCAGTGGTGACTAATTTCCCTTCAAGTCACTTAAAAGTATCCTTTGAATTTTAATTGCACCATTGAATCATATTATATTTGAACACTTAAATTATCAGACAAATACACTTTGAAGAATACAAGAGACTGACAGCATAAAGTATAATTTCGTGTCTGGTATTCCGTAAGCCAGTCAAAATTAAGCAAGACTTTAAATCCAGGAGCTTTGTAATACTTCATCCATCGCTTAACATCTTAGTTTTTGAAAAGGTAGCAGTTAATATATGTCTGAATTCCGATTAAGAACTAATTAATCCAGCTGAATAATTCCTATTTTCTGGATTTCAGACCAGTATTACACAGTAATGTCTTTCACTATTTGTTCCTAGAATGTAATCACAAGATACTGCACTCCTTTATATATCTTCACAAAATGTTCTTAATTGTTACATGATATATCCCTTACCATCATTAGTACTTATCACATGAACTTTCAGTATTTGTTGACAGTGCAAAAGGAACCGTCTTAAAATTGAGATTAAACTTCAAACTGAAATATTAAGTTTTTAAAACTTTCTTGTTACTCTTGTTTGAAAATATTAACCATTAATTATATAACTGTAAATAAACTTGGGTCAATTTTGCAAGGTCACTGATATGGTCCATTACACAACTGTAACACTACATCCTATCCTAAATGATGTTATAGATTTCTTCACATGGGAAACTCCAATGTTTTCACAAAGCAAGAAAACAGCAAGCTTGTATCTCTATCCAGCTGTCCCAAAATATGTAATAATAACTGCTGTGGTAAAACCTCAAAACAGCCAGCAGACATAACCGTTAAAGAGTTCAAAGTCCATAACTAAGAAATTCTCACATCATAAAAATTCATGACCTCCCACTAAACTGGGTGGGAAGCTAGATGTGCACACTCAAAAACTGACAAAATAATCTATCAGCAAAGATAAAAATATCTAAATCTCCAGACCATAACAATACTCCATTCTCTTGCTATATCTGTTATGAAATCTTGCTGTGTAATCCCCTTGACTGACTAACCAGGTTTTAAAACAGACAGATAATCAATATAATATGTCTGGGTTCAATGCCATAATTGGTGCATACTGCAGCAAAGACTCCTGGGAGATTTATCTATATGAACCAATCACAAACAAGTTTAGTGCATCTAGGGATAGTCACTCATGTGATGCTCAATGGCCTTTATCTGGTACCATAAAACTTTAATCTTAACCTGTGGACATTTTCTGCACAAATTCCTTTGTGAATTAGCATGTGCTAAATGTAAAGTAATGCCATGCAGGTTTTAAATGAGAGGTGTCACATTTTGTACCTGTTTTAAAACAATATTGTTTCAATATGGCTGATTGTGCTAATCCTGAGAATATGTGACACATGATGTGATAATCAGAGTACTTAACAGCTGTTACCACAGGGCAGACAGTGACTTTTAAGTAAACATACACCTTTAACCTGGACTAAACAATTTAAACAAAACTAATGTTCCATTCATAAGATACAATACCTGCAGCAGATAAGTGTGAGCAAAACAAAACAAAACTGATCAACATTTTTTTTATTTTTAAATAAATTTCTAAGCTGAAATGAACCAAATGGACATGGGATCCAAAAAAACAAAACCTTTACAATTTAAGTTAGAGAATAACAATTTAAATTTTAGCAGAAGACTTTATTATTGTAACATTGCCTTGTGTACACTAAGCTACAAAAAAATACCATGCCGTGCAAAAGGTGTAGTAAAGCTATCATGATTTTGGTGATCATGTCCATGAAAATGCACTTTTGAACAGATCTAACTTTCTCAATCTGAGCTGTGACTAACAGAATATATACCTCTTTTTGCACGGTACACTAGAAAGAGAGCAACAAATATAAAACTGTATAATTGAGCATGTTCCCCAAATTAACAAAACAAACTAGGTTAGCTGCAAAAAATTGAGGCATGCAATGTGGAATCCAGACAGTGGAGCCTTCAGTTAATTTGCCATAACACTTAAGTATCTGTCTGGGTTATCTAGTATGTGAAGTCATGAAAAAAGGTTGCTTGGTAACACAAGGATATATAAAGAGCAGTCATAACATCAATGACCTTTAAGTATTCTTCATTGAACATATGCAACAATGCCACCTGGTAGCAACTCTAATAATTGCACATTGTCTGCAATTATTTCCCAATTTCTCCACAGCCGATTTGGAGAGAATGGTGGAGCAGATAATCTTTAAGATAACAGTGTTTCCATCTATATATCCTTCAGAACTCAGAGAGGTGAGTGGTACAGCCCTTACTTGCAGAAATGTTACAAGAACGTCCAAACCATAATATGCACAAGTTTACAAACTACAGAGATTGAATTGCTTATGCTGCGATATAATAAATCAAATTTTGCGCAGAGACAAAGCACTGACATCTGTGTCTGCCACTAGAAATCAGCTATTTAGGCAATAAAATCAATAGTTTTGTATTTTGATCATGTATAATCTGGATTCATTCAAAGGTTAATTTAATCAAAAAACTAAACACTAAATACACATTATAAGCAGTATATACTAAAGTGGTTTACATTAAAAAATATAAAGTTGTGCTGCATTGTTACCACTGATAATGTATATTTATAACAGCTTGTTAACCTTTTTAAGAAATCTACATATTTTAACTGAATCTAACTAAACTGGACACAGTCTATATAATAATGCATCCAGGGAGTGAGATCAGTAATTGGAACAGCAATGATGAATAATTGGTATTTCAGTACAAATGGATGATTAGTTCAAAGTGATAACTAAATGTAAAGACACAATGAATCAACTTTCTGAATCATTCATAAATAACTGAAAATTAAATAAGTGATATTTTTTGCAGAATCAAATAAATAAAACTACTCCAAACTCCTTCTCATCATTCACTAATCTGCCTTTAAGCGGCCATTTTGAAAAATTGGGTCAATATTCTTTTCACTAAAAACCATTCCCGATCCATTGTAATAAAACATTTAAATACAAGGGAACTAAATGCCATTACATGTAAATGTCATATCTCCAATCAAGTGTGACATTCAAGATGGATCTGCTTTAGCTGATAACATGAGGTTTCCACCCACGCTAATAAATAGACAAATGTTTGACGTTTGTACGACGAATCTGCCAGACTACAGCTGATCACCCAAAACAAAGAAATTATCAAGCTGGAAATGACAAATCCGGACATGCTATAACGCCAATATATGTTAAAATTTTAAGTATATTCAGTATACAAGAAATAACAGATAATAATAGAACGATCAAGTTCTGTCGTTTTGTTAATTCACCACATTTTACATTTTGAAAGGCGGAAGCCACCCAAAATGGCCGCCAAAACAAAATACACGTGGTGCAGGGTCAACCAAGTTCGAAAATAAGGTCAGAGTTCCTGGTTTAAACTTTCAAGCACAATTTTGTTAACAAAAATAAAATCTATAAAGATTGGAGCACCAGAAAAATGCAAAATATGAGCAATAAAAGCGTTCGTAAAATGAGAATTCCGTGTCAAATTGGAAGATGTTATCACCAGAAACGAGGAGTAAAAATGGAGACTTTGATGTTCGAAAGGGAAACATTGCAAATACAGACTAATCACTGAACATTTTTTTAGGTTTCGCATCAAAGTCGAAACGATGGTAAGTCTAGAACCTATGGGAACCTATTAATTCATACAGACTGCTATAAATAGGACGAAAAGTGTTTTTTTTGTTAAGCCACTTCAGCAAGCCGTAATTAGGAGTTGTCGCTCCCGAAACTGGAAATTCTTCAGTTTAACAGTGATTTTCTGTAAAAGCAAACGTTCAGAGATTCAGAGATATCTTACCTTCAACTTCTTTCTTCTATTTGTTATCCTTTTCTCCACGATTTTTTCTTCAAAAGCAGTATATTTCTTCCAAATTAATTAAATTTTGATCGTGGGAAAATATCCTCTTAACATGAGACACAAAAATGGCGCGCAAACAGATAATTTGAATTTTTGATTGACTCTCTAATTTTCATAATTATCCTCTTCTAAAATTATATAAACCACAATGTATATGTCCATTGTCGTGTAATGAATCCCATCGTTGAAAATTCGGGAACGTGAGCGATAAAATATAACTAAAATCGTTTAAAAACAGTGCTCGGCAAATTTCGTGAACAACAATGGCGGAAAATGCAAATGATTTGAACTAATGACGCGCGGGCTTGTTACCATAGCGGCTGTCAATCATCTCTAGTGAAATAACCCGGATGTGTATACCTGGCTTGTACAAAAATTATAAATTCAGGATCGTTTTAATTACTATGTGTATCATATAGTTTATTGTGAAATACAGATTGGAAATGATCTGTACCCTCTGCAAATGATCAATTTCCAATTTTCTAGTTACTGTTTCAGTTGCATGATTGAATCCAGGGAGTTCGATATCATCAATTATATGACCGGATATGAATATCGCCAGTTGGTACTACTGAGAAACATTTTATCCCCATTTTTGCAAATTGCTTATTCGCTAATACTACACATTTTTTTAAACCTTTTGGTTCAAAACATATAATAACAATGAATTGAACTCCTTAATAAAATAAAATAATTTCCAAATGTTTTTTTAACGATTCTTCTAATTATGCGCTCCGTTTCAGTTTGTACCTCTGACATATTGTAGACCGGCAGAAATAGATGACTGAAATAGCCAAGACATTCACTATACAAGATATTTGTGTAATAGCATTTCGGATCACAAACTACTGAATCGGATATCTTTTATCAATATTTTCTATTTTTGTGATTTTATGGCAAAAAATGAAGAAAAGAAATCTGTTTCAAAGCATGTTATTGACTGGAGTCTCTTTCCAAACAAATATTACAAGTACTTTTATCATTTTAATTATAAAAAGATGCATTCCTTCCCAAACTGAAAAAAAATACTAGTACTTCATACCGTTCATAGTTATTTGCTGTCTGTACACACCTCCCTGGCACCTACATTCTTAATGGAATTAGAATGGAATTAATTAAGCCATTGCATTGAAATTTAATTTCCACATTAGTATTTTATTCTTTTTTAAATTTCTAGAAAAATATCGAATTGCTTTTTCTGTAAAAAAAATCTAGTCCCAACCGGGGTCCCCAACTTCTGATTTATTCATTGTTTGAATTTGTAAAATGATTTTTTTAATAAAAAAGCTAAGCGTTGAGCCCATAAAAATGACATACAATCACAGTACAACAGATTCAAGTACTAGTTTCACTAAAAATAACGTTGAATCACTGAATGTAGTATTTGCTGTTTCGAGCGACACCGGAAAAGGAATTCTGGGTAACAAGAAAGTTTGTTACTCCACGTGCTGAACAGAATGGGATTTCCAGGTAAAAAACAAAAGGATTTCGTTGTATTCATGATATATATTCCTATTAAAATCCCGTTGTCTTTGTGCAATGAAGTCATAATGTTAAGGTGATATGTGTAATAAGTGTTATCTGGTATTACTGTGCGTATTTTTATTGATGAAAATTCAGGATCTAATCTGTAGTCTTAATAACTCACTCTTAATTTATACTAAATATAGTGTAATACTAATAGACTAATAATAAATACTCATAATTCATATGTAATGAATGTATGATTGAGTACGTTGAATGATCCAACTTCTGTAAATAATCAACGGTGAGAGAGAGAGGGAAAGAGAGGGCAAACTAATCGCGATTTAAATTTTCATTTAATAAATTAGTATGGATTATGGTCTATGCTTATGCTCTGGAGTATTGTTCCGTCTATGCCTGGGCGCCTATGCCATTGGTACAAACTTAATCTAATGTTTGTTGCATCTTTGCAAACCAACACGTCACATCGTCTCAACTCATGATAATAAACCAAGATGCAATTAATAAACAACTAATTAGGAACGTAACTGCTTATTATCTCTTTAATATTCTAGGTCATGCACATACAAATATTTATTTCTGTGTTACCGTTGGCGTTACTGTTAATATTACGAATACAGGTAATTGTATATTGCGAATACAGGGGATTGTGAACAGTGTTATACATTACCAATCACTCAAAAAAAAGAAAATCCTTCAATGTTACTTATGAAATGGAAAGCACTTCTTTGAAATCATTAGGCATATATAGTCAACCTTATCTCTGTGTCAAGCTACAAAAGAACCTAAAATGGTCAATTCATATCAAGCAAGCAAAAGCAAACAAGCTCTAAGATT
The DNA here is from genome assembly GCA_028565635.1 of Phoronis ovalis. NCBI lineage: Eukaryota > Metazoa > Phoronida > Phoronidae > Phoronis > Phoronis ovalis. The sequence continues at coordinate 6,923 of JAOXYB010062812.1, forward strand.
TCTAAAGAGAAATCTCACCTCCCGTAATAGAAAAGTTAAGAAGATGTACAGCCTATGTAACGGTTGTCCACCTGATGCTACAATATGCTTTATCAGTATGAGATACTAACATCAAAGAAATTGAAAATATTTAGAAAAGAGCTGCACCCTGTACATTGTGACTATCCCTGGCTCAATGACACGGAAGAAACAATTATAATACTTGGGTGGCCTCAACTAGTAACATTGAGAAGAAAAATTAACTGCCTGACAATTTTTCATCAAGGTTAAAACCACTGTAAATATTAGAGAGCTATATGACATCAAAGGGTATACCACTCATCAAACTCAATTATAAATTCTATGACTGATGTATTTATTCTATAGATATAGCTTCATTCCTTGCAACAAACTGAATTGGAACCAGTTGCCTCTTGAAATAGCCAACACTAGAGATGCTAATGAATTAAAGTCTATGCTTCAGAAATATATTTAGAACTATTGTCTAAACATCCACATGTGCAATCAAAATCTGATCTGATGCGAAAGTTCTTTCAGAAATAGATGGATACAGGTAAATAGGTATGTTGTGAAGAGTAAATGCAGTACAAAGACTACCTATTTCATATTTCATTTCTACTTTGTAGCATGTACCTATTTTTTTTGTAGGATTTTCACCAAGAGGAGGTGGTCGTGGAGGACGAGGTATGTAAAATGCTGGGATAAAAGTATTATGACCCTAAATTGTAGTTATTTATTTTGTAGTGATTATATGTATAAAAACTACTATTCTGAAAGATCCATTAAATTCCCAATAAACTTGTGAACCTGGATCTGGCCTAAAATAGGTATTATTCAACAATTAAATGTGGCTTACAGGGCCATGTGTAGGATTACTTAAATCATTTGCAATCTGATATAGGAATTTTCAATACTTTGGACCTTTTCTGTATCAATTGTTCTGTGAACGTATTCTTGATCTCATTCATTGTTCGTTTTTAGGTGGCTTTAGCCCAAGAGGTGGTGGTGGACGCGGAGGTTTTAGCCCACGAGGTAAGAAATGATCATAGCTTTTTATTATGAAAATAATACATAGGTTTTTGTAGATCTAAAAGGATTCTACAGAAGAACGAGAGAATCTTTTTCCTTTAATTTTTATTCCCATTCCACATAGTACATATAGTCATAGGCTATGCATTCAGTTTTTATGAGATCAGCTTCATATTCGGTACAGGGTAAGTACAGGTCATAATGCAGGTTTCATTTTCACCCAGACTGCTTACTGTATGTCCATTGCTGAACAGAATAGGCTAGGTGACATTTTAGAATGACATAGAAAAGTGGGTCAAATGCAGATCTGAATCAAATTTTGTGCATAACACTTTCTTTGTCTCGCAAATAAACTACTTCAGTTTTTATCCAGTCAGATTCATATTCGTAAATACAGGTCAAGTACAGATCGGTCTTAACCTGGGTCTCTCCCAAGATGGCCGACTGGCTGCCATGTTTGTTCTCTGGATGGCACGTCTCAATCACAGTTTCAGTTTTTATCCGATCAACTTCATAACTGGTAAATATAGGACAAGTAAAGGTCAATGTACAGGTCATTTGACCTAGATTACTTCAGATGTGGAAGAGTGGTGGCCATATTTATTACCCAATAGGGCATGCGATTCGAAAGTGGAGTTTTAAGACCCTAGGTGCACGCGTGTAATAAGCTGAGTGGTATTTTAGAATGACCTTGAAAAGTGGCCTTGCATTGGTCTATTGCACGTAACAGGCAAAATTTCAGAATATTTATGTAAAGGAATGCTACCTTTATAAAACATTAGTATACAAAAGTCATACTTATAAATAAAAACACCAGTTAAAAGAAGAATGTACATTATATTAGTAATTTAGAAGAGTAGTCATAGTGTCGCTTTATATGTAAATGTTTTAAGTGTATTCATTTTTAGGTGGTGGTGGTCGTGGAGGAGGACGTGGGGGATTCAGTCCAAGAGGAGGGGGTCGTGGTGGTTTTGATCGTGGCCGTGGTCGTGGTGGTTTTGATCGTGGTCGTGGCGGAAGAGGTGGAGGAGGCAGAGGTAAGTTGCATGATGAACAGAAGCATTGTTTTTTTTTCCAGGATATCTTTTATTTGCCAACTGAGATGCCTATTCTATAGAATTAAAGGTTTCCAAAGATTTACTAAATGGAAACTTGCCCAATAGGATGGAACACATGCCCACTTGTGAAACACCAACTCCTGATGCTTGTTGTCTGAAGTGATGTTGTAATCAGCCAAACAAATTGTTATGGAAGCACTAAGATAATTGTGAAAAATTTCCAATGATATATGTTTTATTTTAAATGTTTATTCTTTCATTTATTGTTTCATGCAAATAAATTAAACAGTAAATGTTACCCTGGTTACCCTGTCCTTTAATAACGTTGGCAATTTAGTTTCTGTGTAGAGTAGACTATTTGTTATAATTACTCTAAAAATTTGCTTCTTTATTTAGTTGACTCAGTGACAGTAGATATTGCTAAAATATTCTATTCTTAAATGTGTGTGCATGACAAAATAATAATAATTAGTAATAATCAAAAAGTTTAGTATATTACATTCTTGTATTCATCGAAAGCTAGTGTTTGAGACGTTTTTTGGCTTTGCAGGGGGATTTGGAGCCGGTAGAAAAGTAGTTGTTGAGCCACATAGACATGAAGGAGTGTTCATTTGCCGTGGTAAAGAAGATGCCCTAGTTACATTGAATATGGTGCCTGGTGATGCTGTTTATGGGGAAAAGAAAATTACAGTAGAGGTATGAATGTCCTGTTCTATAATCTGTGTCATGTTGTTGTTGTTGTTGTTGTAACAGCTGCTGTGAAGTGTCCATGAACTAGTTGAACTATGCTAATTAGGTATCATTGTTGATCATCTACAATTACAAATTGTTCCACTTTTTGACAGGAAGGAGAACTTAAGAAAGAGTACAGAGCATGGAATCCTTTCCGTTCAAAGCTTGCAGCAGCCATTTTAGGAGGCGTTGACCAGATTCACATGAAGCCAGGATCGAAAGTTTTGTATCTTGGTGCTGCCTCAGGAACCACTGTCAGTCATGTGTCAGATATCGTTGGTCCGGTAAATGGCTCGCTTGATATTTCACATATATTACTTTATATATTTATAAGATTTAATATAATACTGAACCAAACATGGAAGCTTTTGAAAACATAGTGAACTACATTTTTAAATACAGAAAATATGTTATCTTTGAAATGGTGATGAAACTTTGCGAAACAACAAGTACTGCTTTGGTGGTTGCACTATTTAATTGTTATTTTCTAATCATTTTGAATTGCAGGAAATATTTAGTGCTGCCTGATAACTGGTATTATAACTATAAATGTGGACTTTTCATTTTTTCTTTCACTAAAAGCTGGTGAAAGCATTGTATTATGTAAATAAAGAAATGAGTTTTGTGTTAAAAATATATCATGGATTCCATTACCTGGTGTTGAAATGGAGCCATGAGTATTTTTTTGCAGCTTATCCTATGAAATAGGATATGCTGCATTGATTTTGGCCTTGACTTGACAGTCTTTGATATGGTTTTAAGTGTATAATA
>JAOXYB010062823.1:0-10510 GCA_028565635.1 Phoronis ovalis
CGGTTAAGTATTATATACTTAACCGCCGATGTGAAGATATACTAACAGTGTCTTAAGGGAATGTCGAATAGGTGACTAAGCTTGAAAATTCGATCGAATTCAGGCCGACCTGACGCGGGACCTGACTAGCGTGGACTCGAACCGTCAATCCTTACTCGCGTACCTGCTTCCTTTCATAGGTACACTTTTCCAATTTTCGCACTGAAGTTCCTGATGCTCGAACTGTCATTTCCGCATTATCGCGTAAGTTATCTAAACTCAAACAGATTTCCGAAAACCTGTCCTATGATTTAAACTTACACGAGAAGCTAGCTGGAATTTTGGTAGGAAAACCAGAAAAAGTGTTCGTATGGTAGGAAACAGGTACTCGAGTACGGATTGGCGGTATTGTCCCAACAGTGCATTCATTTCACGATGTAAAAAAAAAACAGATATAAAGCACCTATAAATGTTCACGGCAGTAACAGTAAGATAGTAACAAATGCATCAGTTAGTGAAACGATTTTGTATGTGTATTTAGCTAGAGAAATTGTGGTTAAATCCCGGGGGTTAAATTATACATAAAACGACAGATTCAGGATTTAGAGAAAAGGTTGCTATTCTCAATGATGACTTGCACATAATTCAACCCAGGACATTTCGAGAAAAGGTATCAACCCGTCGCTTAATCTATCCGCCGAAGAGGTTTGCTGCATACAGTATCATATGTTTAGGGTTAGCGTGATGAGGTATTGTTATGACTGTCACCGTGTTGGTTAAAAATCTATGTTTAACAAAAACTAAGTATAGCTTTTTTAATCTTCTTACCCAAATTGTATACGTTGTTTACAATCTCTAAACATAACTTAACATCAGCTGTGGTCAAAGTGTATCTACATTTAACAGACAACAACGTCTTTCGTGTACACGTGTAGAAATATGATGAATTTCCATTTTTTACTCCAAATATATTTCTCCCGCCCGGAATATTTCTACATTTTAATTTTGTTTTGCTTGATTTCATATTTAGTCTATATATAATAAAACAATATAATTTACTTATCTTTGTTTACAATCTCTACACATAACTTAACATCAGCTGTGGTCAAAGTGTATCTACATTTAACAGACAACAACGTCTTTCGTGTACACGTGTAGAAATATGATGAATTTCCATTTTTCACTCCAAATATATTTCTCCCGCCCGGAATATTTCTACATTTTAATTTTTTTTTTGCTTGATTTCATAATTAGTCTATATATAATAAAACAATATAATTTACTTATCTATAAATTGTGTTATATTATTATTTTTCGTGGATATTCGTTTTTATGTTACTTCGGCTTTGATCTTTAATTTACATAGCGGTCTACATTGACGGATACAAACTAACATTTAAAAGATTATACTTTAACTCAATGTGCCATTTTTGATGCATAGGTTGAATCTTAGAAATGTCATTGTATCAGCTTATCAACTTTTAAATGCCGTTATTGTTCTACACTGTCTCCATTTGTCAGAGTACGCCGGGGCATAATCCTGCTGTCACGTGTAATCAATTCAAATATCTATAAAGTACATTTTTTCGTTAGCATCATTCACTAACTGCATGATATCTTGCCCAGTATTATTATCTTTATCAATCCACTTTTGTCTTTGCTATTTTTGTATCTATTTCCATGATTGCAAGGTACATGCTCGGGTTACACCTGTAATGGACTTTAATATTAAACAAAAAAAACTTTACAAGAGATCGTTTGACTTAAGATAACCCTTGGGTATTTAGATCTACATAAGTTGAAAAGCGCTTCAAGCAACGTCGCTTGACGTCACTCTTTTTCTTTCCTTTGGCACTTAAAAGGCGCCGTCTGTATTTTATTGCTCTGCGTTACCTGTTTGTACAGCAATGGCAGCATAAGGTATGTGTATGCGAAAATGTTATTTGCAAACGTTACTTAACTAAGTTAGAGTTTTACTAAAACATGATATTAATAAAATTGCGATGCAAGTTTATATGAATCGGATATAAATCAAAGAAAGAAACAGCGCATTACACTATAATCTATATATGCAAACGTAAGAATAAATAATACACTGACGAAACGCGCGGCATTAACCAACTAAACTGCCCATAAAAACAGATTTGAAACTGAAAGAAAAATAATTAAATGATTGAGAAATTCAACATAAACTTTGAAGTACATTTTAATAACAGGGCATCGTTTTACAGAGTGTTTCACGTGAATTTGATATCTTATTTCGTTTTACGTCATCAGCGTCGGATATAAACTATAATTTTCATTGATTAAAGTTCAAAACTACCTTGACATTTTTAATAAAGCCTCGGGCCATCCGGAGCCATTGTATTACTTTTTCGTTGTGGCAAAAATAATTACAGCATAACAACTGAAATACTATCAAATGCCTTATATTCACCTCTCTTTGTGGAAAGGTCTTTTTGTAATCGTGTTTTGATAATTTCCTTTTGTATAGTAAAAGGATGTATTCCCTTAAGGAACGTTGGATTATATTTTAACCGTATTAAATTTTAAAGAGATGTTTAAATAAAAACATAAAGTATGCCACTTGTTTCAAAGAACCCACAAACACATCAGCTGATTCAGGGCAATTCCAATAATTAAGCTAGAAATCAGATTTGAGATGTTTTATTAGAAAGTGTGCTGTCATGTAAAAACTAGCGGAATTTCTCTACTGAAACGATGTACCTTATGATCTGATTTTTAAACAAAAATATAATACGTACGTACCGTTCCCGAACAAAACAGGAATATCGAATACTAGTATATACACAGTTATGATATGGACACACAGAACACAGCGCGGAATTATAACGAAATAATATATACTACGTAATCATCAGGCAATTAAAAAACTATACACATATTAAATTATTTACGGTATGTGCCATACAAACATAGGACATAGGATTGCTGATACACACAGCAAGCTTCTTATTGGGTTTAGCATCTTTTTGTTGTATTTCAACTAAATTTCAATGCTGATCGATGTACATCAGTTGGGATTTGTCACATAAGCACGACAGTGTAGGTGTAATTCATGAGGGTAAGGTATTAAAGTCAAAAGATTAAAGGTCAATTTCGTTTGTTTAATACTAAGATTTTTTATGTCTCCTAGTTTAAATGTTCCAAAATACACAACTTAAAAGTGTTTTATTATCTATTAGCTGTTAAATAAGCAACATGATCCATCAATGGTAAAAAGTTGCGTTTAGAAAAAAACAGTACCAAGTAAATCGCTCGATGTGACATGTGATCTTATTGGACAATCGGGTGAATTTCTTTTGGCCTATCATAATCCTCATAACCATTATGAGAAAGTCTCAAAATTGTAGCATTCTGATCTTGCTTTTAATTCTATCCAAAACAGCAATCCTAGCTTTTCAAAGGCTATATAAGTTTAGTCTCAGGCACTGTGATCTGTAGTTCAGGTTAGTTAGAAAAGCATCAGAATAAATTGTGTTTTGTATTGTCTAATCTGTATAGCTAAAGCTAGTTGTAGACGAATCAATCTATTTTACAGGTATTGTATAGATGTACCAATAATTATTGAACATTTAATGCGATTAGTCGAGGTTAAGCTACAAGTTTGTACAATATGATACAATTACAAGTGATCTATTGCAATATTTTATGTAAACTCTACAGAGAATCAAATGTTACCTTCCTTTTTTTTCACGAACTAGATGTTCGAGATTAGTTTCGAGATTAACGGTGTTTGGTATAACTATGCATTTGCTAAACTTTGAATCTTATCACGTAATTTGCAATTGTAGGGAAATTGAAGTGGTAATTCTGACTGCAGAAAAAATTAGTATTCGTTCCAAGAATGAAGACGATGGATAAAATTAATGACAAAAAGGTTCCAAAGTGTACACGATGTAGAAACCATGGGAATATGGCACAGATGTTAAAAGGACATAAGAAACAATGTCCATTTAAAAACTGTATGTGTCAGAAATGTATACTGGGTGTCCACAGGCAGATACTGAATCAAAAACAGGTACTGTAATATTCAAATATAGCTCTTGTTACTTGTACTTGTTTCCTTCTTCAGTATATTGCCAAGACTAGAATTTCGTTTTTTTATACGAACTGGAAGAACATGTGTTATGTAATATGTGTTTATTTTGTCATCGTAATAAAATGGGTGAAATATAAGTTTATCTTATTTAATACATTGTATAGTAATATACCCTAGATTTTTAATTGACCAACTTCTTCATATTAATTAGCAAAAAATTATAATAAAAGCAAACTTAGCATGGCATACACTTTCACTAAAATGTGATCAACTGTAGTATTTAAAAATTTAATAGCGAATAGTGAATTTTAACTTTGCTTTAATTCCATGTTATTCAATTGCAATATATTTGAAAATAAACAAGTGAGGAAAAATGAAGGGCATAAGAGATAAAACATTGCACTGGAGGTTTCAAATGTGTTTTAACATATTGTTTTCAAAGAAATAGTATATCAACAGATGATGTGTACATTGTAACAATATACCGATACATTGTAACAGGTTCGACACTGGTAAAAGGTAAAACTCTTCTAGTAATTACAAATAGTAGCTAGATGGGGTCGTGTTTTCACTTAAGCTGCAGCTTTTTACTGTTTAATTGTTGCTAGACTAGCATTAACGTTCCTTTCATGAGATTAAAAAACACATCAATATTAACCTACTTAAAAACCTGGTTTCCTGGTTTAACAATACAGTACGGTGTTTGTATTTTGAAATGTATTTTTTTCTCTCGCGAGTTTGCAAGTGTATTAGGTTGATATTACGACCTTCACAGAATACTACTTTGAATTTGTTTGATGTACAATTAGACTCTTCCAATCTCTTCCATTTCTCTTTAAAATCTGTTGGTTGACAATAAAAATTCAATCAGTTAAATTGATAGGTTGTTGACAACAAAAATTCAGTTTGTTAAACCCACTACATCTGTAGCTGGTATTAATAAAGGTTATAAGTTAACTTTCAAACCCTCATTATTTGCATTTTAGCACCGAAACATTACGAATAACAACATGAGCAAAACGTGATCAATTTAGTTCAATGTAAATGCTACAACATCGCGAAAGCTGCCGTTAAGATTTCTTAAGGAAAATAATGAAATTTCGTGGTAAAACAGTAACCTGGACAGATCATTAAAGAATGAGTAATTAAAAATGTTTTTAAGAGGCTATTTAATGTAGTAGATACGAAATTTGTAAAATGTAATCAGTTTGAATAGCGATATTCGGCAATGAGTTTGACTCTGCGTGCAATAGAGTATAAGTGATTTATATTATCATAGAATTTTGAACTTGTAACACTGTACTTTACTTATCATATTCAGATATGTGCAAAAAAGTACAAATGTACTGTAAGTTTTGATAAGATATCAATGTTTGGTCTTCCAAAAATAACACAACATTTTATTTAATTACACTTACACGTCAAAAAGTTGAAATGTATCCAATACTCTCTAAAGTTCGTGCGAAAGAGATTTATGGAAAATGATTTTTTAAATTAACAGCTGGATATTAGAAACTGCATTATTAATGCAACGTAACTACACAAGTGTTTCTCTTTGCCATATCATTATTTAGACACTTTTGTACTAAAATTACAATATTATACTAGACCTATGGGGTGTTTTATTAATACTTTATTAATTTCTTCATACCCTTTCCACTGGTACACAGTGCAATTTTTTTTTTGTAATCTGCCTATTGAAGTATAAACGAAAACAATGTACGCTGTGCAATTGGTAACTGATTTAGAAATAATGCGTCATGCTATAATGTACGACTGCAGGACACCTGGCGATTAAATAGGGTACTAAAGAAATTTGTATCGGCAAATAATTTTGACTGCAAATTATTATTAGTCTGATATAAATGAGCAACTATTTTTTAAACTGTGTGTTTGTGTTTTCAGACTGCGCTAAAGAATCAACCTGATGGTAAGTGTTTACTTGTACAATACATCAAGATTGAGATTATATTTTGTAATAAGTATACCTGGCTTTTAATAACTGGCTGAACAATTGTTTCATTATCGGGTTTATATTTCGTGATAGACAAGAATTGTTAGCAAAAATATGTAATTGTACATTTCGATGGAGTCTTGTCATCGTAAAACAACAGTAAATACATAATGTGTTTTATATTTGTAGCTTCAAATACTGTGTCTCCTCCTGTCTTTCCTATACCTGCTGTGTCTCCCGTCTTGCCGATTATGAGTACCTGTAGCGGTCTTATTCCCAGCTCTGTCAGCAATGTCGGGATGGGTGCTAATGTTGGCATAGCACCATATTACTCTGTAAGCTCAGACTATTCTTTTGAATTTCGGGGTGACACGGGGGAGTAGGATATACTATAGATCGGGAATCACAATAAATTAAAACAAAATTAGGTTAAATATCGAAAAGTAAAATATCTCCAATTTTAGATGATTGCTTGGAAAGCGCATTCATTGTGTAGATGATAAGAACTAGAATGCGTAAAATATTTCGTCAAATCTTACGCTTCTATAGCTTCTGTTGACAGACTAACTTTTATCGATATATCACTGCTGAGAACATAGGATGTTTAATACATAGAAATCTCATGATGAGATATTCAGGGGAATTATGTTAATGCTAGTAATAAATAGAGTAAGTGCATTACTGTTATACTTGAAGTTATATTACGTCAGGTATCTATAACAACAACATTTTTTGTAGTGATTCTTCAGCTTCACTAACTTTATCAATACAAAATAAATTAAAAGTATTATTTTATTACACAGGGATTGGTGCAGAATCCAGCTCCCACGTATATAGATGACACGCCTCATACCCAACGACTGACTGATCATCTCAGTCGACAACAAGGTACTTTAATGTATTATCCATTTTAAAAATGTTCTTTTTATATCCACAAATTTCAGGTTGGACTTCTGGTCTTGTCACGTGTCAACAGTATACTCTCTATAACCCTACTGGTCTTCGAGATGAAACAATAAACTTACTGAATGCTACAATTATTGTAAATAAATTGATCGGCAGATATGTCTATATAAACAGAAACTGATTTTAATAGAAGTTACTTGACGATGGCTTTACTTCCTGAATAATCGTTTCATCTTTTCCAGAATACGTACTGTAAAATTATCTTTTACTGTATTATTTTCTAGTTCTGGATATGGCTTTGGTCAGAGTGTGTGTTTTAAATAACAAATAAAAAATCTTAACGTTTTCCTTGCTCGGATGAAATTGTAAAAAAACATGTAAGTTTAAAAAAAAATGTTTTCTTTGGAAACTATGCAAATATTTAATTTGTAATTCATTGCAGGTTCCATGACTTCGACTTCGACTCCTTATTACCGCTATCTACCAATGTAGGTAAGTATTATTTACGTGCATTCTTTCCTTTTATGAACTGCGTAGATTATTCGTATATTTGCATTTTTAAATTTACACAAACAATAAATATTTGCTATTCTTTCTTTTGTTGCAGCCTCGGTAAATTAGCTAACATGGCACCGAGTCCAACGACGCAAGTAATATATTAAAAATATTCGAGAGAAGCAAAACTGTGATTTCCCATCTGATGACATGATCAAATTATTTCTGTTTGTATCTCAGTATTGATATACTGCTGTTTACAGCGGGAAAGAGCAAACTAGCATATTCGATCGATGCTACTGACAACACCAGATGCAGCTGCTGTTGTTTAGAAATGGATTTAATTTCGTGACTCAATAGCACTCTACCTTAATTTGAAAGTGGAAAGTGAGCAGATTAATGGCCAGACTTTTAGTTTGGGCTTAAAATGTCGAGTTGTTCCTGATTGTACTGTCAAAATAATATGACAGGAGTTTAGAGAAAACGATATATTACATAAATATTGCACTGAGGAATTGAGGAAATCCAAGTAACTGATTTGTTTGCTAAAAAACATTTATAAATGCATTTATAAGTGTTGTATGAGTCGATGATAAAGTTACAGTTCTATATATCATTAGGTGTTATGTACCAACTATCATTTGCTTTTTGGAATGTCAATTGTGTGATCATTTTATCGTTGGCGCCAGTTCAAAGCGGCCTGTAGATATGTATTCGCTATGTACCTTTAAGTGAAACGTGTGTAGCTATATATATAGTTATATATAAGAAATAGACATGTATGCTGTTTCTAGGTACTGTCAAATCCATCATATTTTTATACATGTAGTTTCCCGTGTGTAGTTGGTATCTGTTATGGAGTTTACCTATAGATGGCGCATTAGTATAGTACATACGGACTTGTCTCCCCTGTAGTATATATCAATGGCGGACTAGTAATACATGTCTTTAAGCGTATATGTTTTACTTGATAGATAGCCGTTAAAACATGGTGTCAGGAGTTCACTAGAACCCTCAACTACGCAATGGCAGCGCGAGGATCACTACCACCACCGGAAAAGATGCAGAGGACAGGCAATCTGCCTGAGAACTGGACATGCTTCTGAAATAGCCATAGGTTTAGATACCAAAGCGGACAAAGTTCGTGTGGCCACGCTAGTATAACGCTCATGGGCAAAGACTGTCAGTCCATATACAGAAACCTAGAGCTCACTGAAGATGAAAAGACTGTCCCAAATATTTATGCTAAAATGAAAGCATACTTTCAGCCTTCTATTAATGTGACTTACGAAGGATACAAATTCAACTCGTGTACTCAAGGGCCCAGTGTTGGCATTGACCAGTACTTGAATGAACTGAGACATATGTCGCAAACATGCAACTTTGGTACATTGCGAGATGAAATGATTCGAGATAGACTTGTAATAGGAGTGGCAGACTATCGAGCCTGAACTCACATTACCCAAAGCCTTAGACATATGTAGAACGTCAGAGGCAGCCACTAACCAGATTCAGTCACTTGATCAAAATGACAGAGCCACAGCAGCTGTACATGCTTCTACACACTCGTGCAAGTACTGTGGTCAGACTCACAAACCTAAGCAGTGCCCGGCCTATGGTCACAAGTGTGACAAGTGTGGAAAATACAATCACTTTCCACAGGTGTGCAAAAAAAGCAAGCCACACTCTCGCAAGAAGCCTACACATTCACAACAGAAGTACCGTCAAACACAAAAGCATAGATTACACGAATTCCATGAGAGCCCCGACAGTGATGACAGTATCTACACTGTCAACCAACAAAGCGAGGTCACAGTACTTCACAATGCTCGAAGTACACACACCACAAGGCAACCAAGTGTCCCTTCGTGTGCAGATAGACCCAGGTGCCACAGTCAATGTGCTCACTGAAGCTGATTACGACAAAATATCCAATAAACCTCTGTCACCGTCAGATACGAAAATAATTCTCTTTGATGGCTCACATATGAGACCACCCTTAGGCACGACGGTTATCAGCTGTACCGCACCCAACAAGGTGACAAAGAAAGTTCGTTTCCATGTCATGGCAGATGCGAGCAACTCTCTTCTGTCAGGCAGAGCATCAGAAGCACTCAAGCTTATACAGTTCGACGAAAGCTCTCTTGTGAAAGCTCTATCATCTGACAGTGATAAAACGTCCACGGACAAAATTCTGTCCGAATATGAAGATGTGTTCACTGGACTAGGACAGCTGTCACGTTCTTACCACATTGAGACAGACCCCACTGTCAAATCTGTCCAGAATGCCAGACGTCGAGTACCAGTCCCTCTTAAAGCGAAGGTAAAACAGAAACTTGACGAATTAGTCCAAATGGGTGTCCTCACCAAAGTGACTCAGCCAACGCCATGGATCAACAGTATGGTGGTTGTTGGCAAGCCGAACAAGATTCGAGTGTGCCTCAATCCAAGTTCCTTAAACAAGGCAATTAAGCGAAACCACTACCCGATCTCGACCATTGATGATGTCGCTCCACGACTGACGAAAGCGAGAATCTTCTTGGTGGTCGATGCCAAGGATGTTTTTTTGCAAGTTGTCTTAGACGAAGCGTCCAGCTTCCTAATGACCTTTTGGACACCATGGGGAAGACTCCGTTGGTGTCGAATGCCCTTCGGTCTAGGATCTAGTCCTGAAGAATTCCAGCGTCGCCTTGACCAGTGCCTAGAAGGCCTTGACAATATTGCAGTCATAGCGGATGACGTTATTGTCTATAGTACTGGTGACACAGACGCAGAAGCACATCAGACGCATGATACTGCCTTCAAAGCCCTGTTAAACCGCTGCAGAGAATGTGGACTCAAGCTAAACAGAAGCAAGCTGAAATACAAGCTACCAAGTGTTGCCTACATGGGCCATGTTCTCTGTGCTGATGGTATCAAGGCAGATCCACAGAAAGTAAAGGCAATTCAAGATATGCCAGCACCAGCAGACGCAGCTGGTGTACAAAGACTCATCGGCATGGTTACGTACCTGTCTAAATTCATGCCACAACTGATTACAGTTTGTGAACCGATGCGACGACTCACACACCAAGATACACCCTTCATGTGGCAGCCTGAGCATGATGAAGCAC
>JAOXYB010062834.1:0-24800 GCA_028565635.1 Phoronis ovalis
GTAAAAAAAAATATCTTAAAAGCAAAGACGCACGAAAATTACTTCATTTCCAAACGTTAAGAATCTTTTGTATTTTAAAATGTGTCAATGCTTTTACTATTACTAGTTTCTTGCTTTTATGTTTATGTAGACAATATTTCATTTGTTATTCATAAGTGTTTGTAAATACATCTGTTGTAACCAAGATTCGGCAGTAATGTTTGTAAGGATTTTACGTATATTTATCTGCTCACCTTGCTTACGCATTTGCAATAGCAGGCGACATTGATCCAAATGCCATGATGTGTTCTGCTTTTGGTACTTTAGCGCAAGGAGGTTTATCCACAGTAGCTGGCGTTCTAGCTCTTGCTGCTTTTATGATCTATATTTTTAGATCATTTTTCAATATAGTGTTCTTAGTATTTGTGCTCGGCGCGTGCATGTAGTTGTGTCTTTACTAGTAGTAATGCCTCTAATCTGCCATACACGTGAGACAACTCCATAAGATAATCAAGATTCTCTGGCTGGGATAAAACTAAAAGGGTCAATAATTATGTCAATTATTTCAAAAAATGAAAAATCTCCAATAGTTTCAATAAATCTACTAAGAATAAACTTGTAATAGTGATATCATAATAATCTCACATAGGAATAAATTGAGAGTATAGAACCTACCAATGCAATGATGATATTATTTCTATATATGTTTTCCTGGTAAATGACGTAGACTGCTTATTGGATTTTTGTTACAGATTTTTGTTTTATTTAGTACTCATGATCAGGTTGTTTTTTTTAGTGTATATATAGTATTACAATTAACAATTTTATATACATTACGCAATGTTTTATACAATGAGATTAATGTTTAGTCACAAAAATGGTGATTATTATTTTTTTCAACAATTAGCTAATTTTTGTTTAAATTTCAGTTTATATATATTTAGCCTTTATAGTGCTCTCTATAATCTGTTGAATTCCTCTGTTGACTCTCTTTCAAAAGTAATATTCTTTCAATCAAATATAGCTTTATTATCTCAATGTTTACACAGTGAATATTTGAAGTTCGTTTCACTTTTTTATACATTATTTTATTTAGAATATCATGAGATTAGTAAAATAGCCTTTTTGTGTTGATTTGCCCTTAAAGCCAAAGATTTTTTTGTTTTATAAATGCTACAACTTTAACAAATTTCTCAACAGATTTTCTGTAACTTTATGTTTGGTAAATTAATCGTTCTATTGGTTCAGGTTGTTTATATTTGGCATGGACAATATTATTTGCAAAATTTTATAAGGTAGTATGTATAGCGGAATTTAACCTTTAACATTATCATTAGGTATTGAAATATATGCTTATATTACACATTGCGGATTTCACCAGCACATCTCTATGTATATTATGTATAGCGGATTTCCTCCCTCAATTGAATATAAATAGCCTGCATGATTGTATGTAAATCAGTAACTTGCTTACATTTGAACAATAAACTGCATGTCATTCTAATCAAGTATCACTCTTATTTCTCGTCTTTTTACGAACTAGTGCAGACTCAGGCAACGGCCCTGAGCCAAAGTCTGCACTTTTTGATCACGTCTTTCGTTACAGTACCAATGGAATACGTAGAAGTGAAGTAGACACATCGTTAGCTCGTGTAAACGATATATTATATATTTCTATGCAAATGTTTAAAAAACCTAGATATTAATCATTTGTAATGCACACACATAATATGCAACAAGACGAATTCAGAAAATTGTTTGTGTATATAACGATTGGCATAAGGTGATGACGAGTGCTTTGCCTAGTTGCATGAATTATGGACTTGTGTTAAATGCCACATATAGTTTGCCTAGAAGCCATTTAAATGTAATTATACATTTTCGAATATCCACGTGGCCGGGTAATACGATTCGCCGATATCCCATTATCGCCTTGTCAAAAATAGACTATCCAGGTGTCACTTATACCTATTTTTAGTCTGTTATGTAAGTAGAAAGTTGCAAAAAACAGAGGGAAAGATTTTGATATAAGACGGTAATAATGGTGTCGTTCCTTTTAAACCTTTGGAACAATATGTGTACATAATATTTAAAAATGTAGGTATTTACCTCAGTGTAAGACGTTAAGAGAAAAAACCTCTATAGGAAATTAGAGAAAACAAAAAAAAAACATGACTCACAATGCATATATTTTTACACCCACACAGGACTAAAAAAAACACTCATTCCTATAGAAAATATCAGAACCAAAAACGAAACATGACTCACGGTGTATGATGTCAAAATAACACGTAGAATTCACAAAGAAACGGAACAAAAAGCTGACATCATCAGGATGAGTCTTACTAAAAAATGTACTATGAAGTCTAAAAAGTTTATAAGTAGTAGTTTTAAAAATTAATACAGAAGGATCTCGTTTCGTTCTTGAGCCTTTCAGAGATCTCTATAGTCGAGAGCCTTGAATTGTTTGAAAGGAGCAACAATGAGCTTTACAGTTTTCTATGCCTTTTACAAGTTTGCATGTATATGTTTTCCCACACTAATTCCGATGGCAGAACTACTATTACAATAATTTTTTTGTGGTGGTGTATCCTTCCCAGTGGCGAGGCAAGGTTCAAATTACAGAAAAATGGCACAAACATATGACATTTTTTAGGATCCTTATTAAGCAAGCCCCAAAATGCATTTCCCATTGTATTTATTACTGACAGTGGGAACCTAGGAGAGTTCACGTACTTTAGAAGTATAACCCATTTTGAATATATTCTTTCTCAACTTATTTAGGGAGTCAAATTTTAAAAATGGAAAAACGCATTTAGGGACTTTTTCTAAAATCCATTCACAAACATGGGTATCATTTATTTCCTTGAGTCGGACACACGCATTCACGCACATCCGTCGAACATGAAATAAAATCACCTAATTGCTATGCACAATATAACCCTATAGCCTTTCTATCGCTACCTGTAAATTTGCGTAACAGAAATTAAGATGACCATGCATTAGTTTCGTAATCGAGCTCTCATTATATCATTTACTGTCAAGGTTAACTTATTAGCACAATAACCTGACCTTTAATCACCATATTTTTTATTTGTACAAAACACTTTTATTATCACCGTTATCACCACGTGGGTATGGCAATATACGTAGATTTTCCGATTTTATCATACAATTTTAATATCTAATCTTACTTAACACCATGCAACAAAACACCTGAAAAAGGCAAAGTCCTTGTCACAGGCTGACACGTGATGCGATTTAACGAATCTGATCGGGTAAGACATAGATGGGTCTAATAAAATGTCTAAGTGTTAAAACACCTAATGGTGTTTAGACATGTTCTTTATATATTTTCAATGAAAACTTTTAATTTCTAGATGGTTTAGAGACAAGACCGAAAGCTTTTCTGTTGAAAATGTAAATTTCGGGTTTGGACTATAACTTATAACATAATAATCATCTCACTGAGTCGATCTGCGTTCAATTAAATGAACATTTATTCTGACAACTTGTTAGTGTTAGAACACCTAACTGCTGGTGGTATATTTACATGGTCACATTTCTTTCCTTTGGGCTATTGGTTGTGGGGACTTTGAGGGCTCTACCCTATGACCATTGGTTTTCTTAATGTATGTTAACGATACTCAGACTATAGTAAATAAAACACATTAAACATGCTCCGACAACTCAGCATCACCTTGGCTATAATCTATAATGTAAATTCTATTCAGTAAACTTTAAGGTCTGATCTAAATTAGATCAGTTAGTGAGTAAAATTTCATTGCAAGCAAAGCAAAGTAATAGAAAAGCTACTAGTAGGTTAAATTCTTGTACCGTCTAAATTTCTGACATCCAACTCAGAAAGAAGCTTATTTTAAAGCATTGATTTTATTTCACCTTCTTATATATTTCAGTCTTTTGTAGTATACGGGTTATCTAAACTAATATTAATACTTCTTGTATATCAGAAAAAAAAGTCATTCGATTTATTATTAATTCAATTCATATTGAAACTGAAAGTATTATGAGGCTATTTTCAAATTTAAATGAACTACTGTACTGAGAGACTGTGTGGTCGATTTGTTTATTCTGTGGTTATTTCGGTAAGGCGCACATTTGAATGGTACAGTAGATACAAATGTCAAATGTATAAAGGACCTTAATCATTTGGTCTTGTTATTTGACATTTCCCTCCATGCTAAAGTATGTTTATTTAAATATGTAAACAAATCTAGATAGGTCCTATGATGTGTAAATTCATATTCTGTGGTCAAAAAGGTTAAATTTAAAAAACACTGTAATCAAAAGACTATAAGCGAAAATGTCTTCGTGAATAAAGTTGGAACTTACACACAACTACAAAACAGTGTCTCAGATTATTAAAATTAATAATTATACGAAAGATACCAAATTCAAAAATTCACATCATTTCAACAGAAAAAATAAATTAAAATGTTGAGTTATATTTTATAGCTATTTGAAGATTTTTTTTGAAAAAACGTACAACTATGTAGACTGAGTGTTTTGTATTCTTTCAAATTTTTTTCTTTAAATTTCAAGTTTACCCAAATACTAGCTCTTCAGGTAACACTCTACAGGTAAAAAATCATGTAAATTACATATTAGGAAGTATTACTTATATATTTCTATTACCCAAACATTTTCATTTTAATTTAAAAGGTAATGGTAAAGTTGGTGGTGATGCATTAGAGCTCCTCCAGCCAATGGGATTATTAAATCTGTATCTCAATGATATAAATTGCACATAATGTACTCCCATACAGAAACAAACCATTGTTAATAAAATTAGATTATGTAGAAAGATAAGAAATTGACCCATATAATGTAATCATTAGATAAGTTTACAGCTGTTTAAACCTGCCAGTCATTGGGTTATCATGTAGATAGTGTCAGATTAATTAATTTATAAATTATGCCAGTGTTCGGGTCTACTTTCTATATCCATTATTAGTTTGAGTCAATATTATATTTCTATATTCTATTGACACAGCAAAATACGCTTACAAACGTCTCCTTGGTATACGATTACAAACCGGGTTACAGTACAAACATGGCAAGTAAATAATCATTATACAACGTAAACATTTGTATTCAGTTCATCATGAATGTGTTGTATTGTTGAGATGAAAGACCCTGATAAACCAACGTAAGAATAACAATATTACGTACAGAGTCAAAACTGATCTTGAATGGTCGTGTTCAAACCAGGTATTCATAGTATTAGCGTTAAAAACCATTGAAAAGATTTGACTCGTAATCAGTTGTTTACCTTGGCTGACATTTTATATAATCAACTAAAAGCTTTTACTTCGTGTTAATTTATGATAGCAAATAATTTCCGGTGCAATATACTTTAAGTTAAGTTTTAGCTAATTAAATTTAAAGACAAACGAAAGTATCTGTTAAAGGTATACCTCTCAAACTTTTCTAAATCTCATAAAAAATATCAATAGAGTCATAGGTTTTGTTTAAAAGATATATATTTTCAAAGTCAATGTATCAGAAATACAAATTAACAAATTTGAGGTGACGAAACTTTGAAAATTTGATGTGCTGTTTTGTAGCTATATTGGTCATTTTAGCAAATGGTCATGTTACAGGCAAAAAATACAATTACAGATTTAGAAAGTAGTATATTTTCAATATATTTACTTTTATTTGTCTATTTCTTGATTTAATTAATTAAAAATTGAATTAAATGGAAAGTGTTAATATTGTGTCTAACAATATTTGCTAGTTCATATATAAAAACATGGTAGTGTAAAAATATTTGAAAGCTGTCAACTTTCCTTTAATTTCTCTAAGTTCATATATTGTAAGTAATGGATTTTACTACAATGTAACTTGTAGTTTTTATTGCATGGTAGTCAAAAGCAATGTAGTGCCAATATCAAAAGATATTACTTAAACATGTTATTGCCAAAATTAATATTTTCTCATCAGTTTCAAGTTGTTGTAACGCTAGTTATAAAATCATTTAATTCATGTTTGCCAAACAAGGATTTTGATCAATCTATTTTTGACTTGTCAAAGCATGGCTAAATATATCTCAAACTGACTGGAACATGTTTAGTAAAAAGTTAAACTTTGCAACGAGTTGAAAAAAAATATTTATGTATATATCTGATCACTGTACCAAAGCCAGAGTCATCATGCGGCGAAATATGCGTGAAGTTTTATCAAAAATACTGTATTTTTAATAAATTTTATTTCTGAAGTGTTTGAGTAGGCACTTATAAGATATTACGGATTTGTAATTTCCTAAGATTTACATGGGCATTATTTTTAAAATGTGCAAACATTTAACCATTTTATAAGCATAGTTCAAAGAAATTGATATATATTTAAGAATTGGAACATATGTTATAAAGTTACGTTTAAACTAGATTATACTCAAAAGATATGATTACAATTTATTTCTAGGAACGAAAATTTTAAAAAGTTCATATATTTCTGAGAAATGGAACTCAATTTCTGAATTGTAGTTTTTTGTGGAAATGTAGTAATGCATTTCTAAGAAATAAAAAATCTATAAACTAGCTATTTATTTAACATCTGTGTTAGTACTATATTGATTGTATTGTCAGTCGAGTTATATATTTGAAGAAAAGAGAAATTGATTAAATTCTTTAGACATTTCGTTGTATTTGTAATCTATTTGTTATAAATTGTATATAAAATTTAATAATTATAACGTTATTATAATAGTAATAAAGTCATCCCAAATAAATTTTATGTTGATTTATTTTTAGCACCTCTAGCCAAATCATGCTACAGCAAAAAAAGGAAATACGATATCTATTTAGGTGTCTCTTTTGAAGTTATTGCACTTATCAGCTGCATGCTGTTATTCATAATGCAATGGTTGCTGAAATATATTTGTATTAACGTGGTCGTAAAAAAATATAAAGTGCCTATTATTTCCATGTGTGCAATGATTTGATTTCTAAATTGATATAGTTTGATAAACGTTTGACAACGCATTTTGGTATTCATATGATTATATTTTTTAAATTTATCCTTTTGACTTAATTTTCATGTATTTTCTCCTCCGTGGGATTTACACTACAAGTTTGTCTCACGTAGCTCAAATCATTTTCTATATATCAAAGTCAAAATATTAAAGGAAAAAAAAATACGATCTCAGTAGGCTGCACATGTGCTGTCAAGCAACTGTTATCGATATCGATAGTTTCGGGTTCGGCTTTGTGGAAAGCGTTATAATCAATACAAACAAATACTGTTATTCATAATGCAGTTTTTGCTGAATATATTTGTATTAACGTGGTCGTAAAAAAATATAAAGTACCTTTTATTTCCGTTTATGTGCAATGATTTGATTTCTAAATTGATATACTTTGATAAAGGCATAAGCAACGCATTTTGGTATTCGTATGATTATAATTTTTAAATGTATCCTTTTGACTTAATTTTTGTATTTTCTTCTGCACGGGTTTTACACTACAAGTTTGTCCCACGTAGCTCAAATCGTTTCCTAGATATCAAAGTCAAAATATTAAAAGAAAAAAATTACGATCTCAGTAGGTTGCACTCGTGCTGTGCTGTCAATCAACTGTTATCGATAAATAGTTTCGGTTTCGGTCTTTGCAGTTTTGTAGAAAGCGTAATAATCAATACAAACTAATAGTACAAATAATGACTCATTGCTAAAAGTAATGTTATCTGGAAATTTTAATTCCTAGAAATGTATTTAAGTAATGAAAACCATGTTAATGTATTCTTCAATTACGGGGACATATAATTGTATACTGTGGTTATTATTCCACCGAGTTATAATATACTGCCAAATCTGGTTAATTTATTCCTACTATGTACATAATATACATGTTTGTTTTTCAATCTTGTACTGACTGTGGAGTGACTGAAATAATACCGTAGATCTTATCACAAGGCTTTTGTTTGTTTAAGATATATAAGCACTGTAATAAGTGTGCCAACTTCTGGCATTGTTCAGTTTTAATACATTGTCATGTTCTCTCCTATGACATATTGTTTCATTTTCAGCGAATTATTCTATCTTACTTATAAAAAGACCTAATAATAATTATCCATGTACTAAAGTTTTTAGAAAAATTTGCTAAAGGAAATATTAAAACTCGTGAGCTAAAAAGGTTATCAATATATATAATCATAATGGTAGTTATTGTATACCAGGATATATAAAACCCCTATCTTCCATCATTTAAAAACATTTAGAATATATTGTTGCATGATAAATACTGTAATCAAATTTCTTTGTCAATTGGTGTAGACATTGAAAATATTAGATATACATATCACCAATGCAAAATGTATTACGTTTATTTTACATAACGTATTTATGTAGAAAGCAGTGCCTATGGCTAATCGTTATAGACGGTAAATATTCTGCGATAAGACCTCAATATTAGAGAACGGAAGATTATCAAATGCGCGTGGTGAGTTACAAATAACGAGTAAAGTGTGCGTCTATCATGACTGATGAAGCGAGAAGTAAAAAAAAAATGTATTACTCCGTACTGGTATTGACATACCTTTAACGCATGTGACAGATGCAAACAGTTTGCTCTTTACTCGTACGTATATACCTCGTTTCTAAGAATTACACGAAATGCTAACTATTTAACATAACTTATGATATATAAATTAACTAGAATATATATTTGAGGTTAAGCTAACGTATTGAATTAAAACATAGTTCCCAGGCTTTTAATGATGTAGAACAAAGACATTTTCAATACTAAACAATTAGTGAGTAACCTTTCATTAAATGTTTGCATATGCACCCATTCGCCCTTTCGCTTTTGTTATCTAGCTGTTAATTATAGGAATTCTTAGAAATCACATTTTGTTATTATCCGGTTATTATATATGTGTCTGCGTAACGGTTGCTGTGTTTTTTGATAACGTATACTCAGTACGAAATAGAAGTTTATATAGAGGTTTGTATTGAATTCATGAAAAATGAAAAGAATTAATTGTGAACATGACAGTTCTCGTATTTGACTCTTAACTGCATTTCACGAAATTGATGATAAATTGCCTAGTTATAATATTAGTGTACACGCATGTGATTTTTGCCTTTGGATGGTGGGGTCCGTCAGATTTTAATTGTAGTATGACTAAACATTAAAAAATATCTTGTGTTCCATATATAAGCTTTTGAGTCACTCATTTAAAACGTAATGAGTATCAGGAAATCATATAGGTTTTTTCTTCAAAATTATAGCAGTCAGCATTTACGAATGCGCCTGTATGTTCTTACCTAAAAATATAAACTAAAACATTATTTTTTTGTTAATTTTAATTAATTTTCTTTTCATGTTTAATTACAGCAGTTTGAAAAACACCAACATGAATGCAGTGATTATGATAACGCTTCTTATGTTAACCTTTCAAATGAAGGTAAGTTGAAATTTTTATGCATACACATTATAAAAACATAGCTTGCACACATATTTTTTATTCTTATTTATTACGAATGCAGACCGTGCAATTCCCTTTGTATTAATAAAAGATTCAAATATTTACGTACAGGATATGATGCAATGTTACAACACATCGTATAATAGATATGTAAAAAGGGGCCATTTTGGGAAGTAGAGAGCAGCTTTCTTATGATCCGGATACATAAGTTGTTGCATATTTACGAGATAAACATTTCGAGCCCTATAACGTATGAGTTTTAAGAAATCCCCATTCAAATAATAGGGAGATGTTAATTTAACGCCCTAGAGCGTCTATTGGGAGCGTCTATTCCGGGTTTTTGTCGCAAGATAAAACCCGTGTACCAAAAATCAAGTCCGTACGTTAAGCCGTTCTACTCATATATTAACTAATTATTTATTTAATGAGTGCCTGATTGTCATAAAGGAAATATGTAGATTCTGGTAATTATAGTCCAGTGTTTATTCAGTGTTTATTCAGTGTTTATTCTCAGTTGTCTATCTACAATTCTTTTATAACCAGTTTGTAAAATGCAAATGTCTCATTTATGACCTTCAATAAGGCTTTCGATCATCTACTCAACCGACATTGCCCTAATAAGTCTTGTGAATCATGTCCAAATACAGACTTGTCAAGGCAAATTCAACGACATGGTTTTAATAACCTACAAAAAGCATTCGATACTGTTAATCACAAACTTCTTAATAGCAATATAAAGGCATTAGGGCTTCACAAAATAGCTGAAAAATGATTTAAATGCTACTTATCATGCAGAAAACAGTTTGCTGATGTTCATCCTCACATTCCTGTCCCTCTGGATTTTGATTAAGGGCTCAAGGGTTCCATCTTACTAGGACCATGCTGTTCTGAATTTATGTTAATGATGAGCAGCTCAGGTAGTAGCAACATGCAAACTATTAACCTGTGTAGACGACTCAAATTGGATATAATGTAATAGGATATAATTTAACAAACTGAGTTCCGAGCTAAATTCAGTCAACGAAAGGCTAATTGACAATAAACTTTCTTTTCTGTATGGTTGATTAACAGTTGAAGGAAAGGGTTAGTAAAATGAAATTTAAAAATCATGTCTTCTAAATTTTGGATTGGTCGGCTCCTTAATACCTTAGAAATGGTTTCCGTCGTGTCTGTGATCGACACAAAACAAGATCTGGTAGCCTGAATGTTAATATAGAAAGGTCCCAGGACAAAAGTTTAAAAGTTCAGTACAGAAGTCTTCGATTTATACTCGAACCAAACTCTGGAACAGTTTGCCAAATGATATTAAAAAAAAATGTACTACACTATATTTTCTGACCAAATTAGCGGGGAGAAGACCTATTTTTTTATGTATTTGTTGTGCTTCATGTAGCACATAAAATTAATCAATGAACATACCGATGACGTCATCACAATTTTAAATGCACATAACTCTGGAACGCAAAGTGGTAGAAGTATTTATGATTTTAACATGATCGCGGCTGTTGACCCTAGTAGAAAACATAAAAAACCATCGTGAAAAATTTAGCCATGTGCATGTTAAAGTCATTTTTAAGCATAAAGGGAACATCTAGTGGCCTGGTGGAGTGCGCTCTTCGTAAAATCCAGCACCTGCGTAGTTTTGCGTATTTACGAGACGAACATTTCAAGCCGTATAACATGTCTAGCACAAAAATTGAAGGACTCTTAGGATTGATTTTCAAGAAATTCGAATTCATTTTACAGGGGTGATGTTAATGTAACGCCTCAGGGCGTCTATTCGGAGGGAAACCTAATAAAGCATGTTTTAATTTTCCCCTCTCTTTTGTTGCACGATACACCCGTGTACCAAAAATCAAATCTAGGAAATAAGTAATTATTTCGCCTGCCAGAACAGACAAGGACAAAAAATTGTGTTTTTATTTCTGTCATAGGCCCTGTTAAATCAAGTTAAATATGATACATGCTGTGCAGTTTTATTTCACTTCTTTACAGGCTGTTGAATCTCAAAACGATCACAGCAAGAGTACACGTAAGTTAGTTTGAAATTTAATTCTTTTAATAGACTATTTGCATGCACTAGAGGGCGCTACAGTCAGACCCTTTCAATACCGGCATCCTTTAATTATACAGAAACTTTGTTTTTTTAACTGACTTTAGAAAATATGCTTTAAGCTGTGAAAATTTAACAAAATAAAAAAAATAATAAATAGTTGTTTATGTATTGATATGTTCACAAAAAGGAGGGTATTTATTAGATCAAAGAACAAATATTTTTTTGGTTTTGGCTCAGCATGCGAAGGATGCGTTTTGTGAATGAATCGTGTGAGCGCGTCATTGTTTATTCACAGAATTTGACATGCTGGGATAGTTTCGGTCTGAGATTGGTGGCTCCACCAAGTGTGTGTAAATAGTCTATTAAACAGCATGACAATTACAATAATTGTGCCAGATATTTTTAGAGATACAATATGATAAAGCTACTTGACTTCACTGTCTTTTCTGATTTTCTTAACCAGAATGAAGAGGTAGGCATATAAAGTATACATTTTTGGAATAGACATTATCTTTATAAATTAAAATATTTGTGTGCATGGTTAAAAGTTGACAACATGACTTGATAAGCTGCTATTTGGAGAAAAACTATTTTTCAAAATTTATTTTCAAAACATATAAAATGTCAAAAAGCCATGACACTTTTTAAAGTATTTTTTACATATAGATCTACACATTCGAAAATTCAATACTTTGGAATCATGAACAATTTTAAAATCTGATGAACAGTTTCATACATCTATATAAGTGAAGCTCATTCCTGCTAAGTTTCACGCTTTTTTACTTCGCTTTTCTTTTGAAAAACACATTATGTAAAAAAGACAGCTTTGAGTTGTACGTTTTATCAAAGTTTAAACTATTACTTTTCAAATTGTATGTTTTTATATTTCCAAATCTTCATTTTTATGGTTTCAACCCATAAATATATCTCCGGTAACTAGATAATTCAAAGCTGTTTAATGGGAGGTGTTGAGTGGCCAAGGTTTCGAATTGTTGTAATTCACTCCTCATTCCTGGGAAAATCGTCCTGAATTCCACTAATTCTGAACAAATACTAAAACTAAAACTCACTACAATCACATAATAATTGCAACTATAAATTGGACAAGGTAGAAACAGCAATATATTTCATATGCCTGTCAGTGTGTAATTATTGTAATTGTAATGATGAATGGGCGGATTTTTAGACTATTTTCGTAGGAGTGTCATTATGCATGTCGTACAAAGTACGCTATTGATGTATTACTATGGAACAAGAACGTTTGACCGCAGGTGTACGACTACAAATAAAATGTTTACTGTTTACACCCAGGGGATATTCTCATTCAAAGTGACTGCACATATGTGCCGCCCTGTACATCCAATTTTTTCGGCACCGGTGTGATGGCAAATACCTTTTTACCATGGAGTGTATATTTTCAATAAATAATTAATTACCAATAGCGTATTTCTTGATTTCTTTTTCGTTGATCTGATTGTGTATTGCTTCGAAACATTTTTTAGAGGAACCGCCATCTGATCATGTCTTTGGTGCAGTTAAAGCAATGGTGATACCTGCAATTTTGTTAATTCTGTTTGCATTCGTACGCTTTACACTTCACCTGTTAAAAAGAAGAAGTAAAGCCACTGGTAAGTTATCATACTATGCCTATATGTATACCAGAATTGCTTCGATTGACAAGGAGCATAAAATTATTTTAAATACTTATTTCTGCTTGTTAGGTGCCAGGTACATAATTCCAGTATTAGTTTTGTACTCACCTGTATATAAACTATGTGCTTTCTGTGCATTAGGTAATCCTGTATCTGCCTCTAACTCTAAGATTACTATCAGCTGAACCACTGGCTAAAATTGTGATAAATGGTCTACCCAAATCTCAGTAATCAGCCATGGGATACGCCAGTTGCTAAAATATGCTCACATCCTGTTGGTATTTCTACACAATTGTTAGTAATGTCTGGATTTCAAATGTCCAGGCCTATAGAGGGCCTCTGAAATCATGGTTACAATTATCACAAGCTGTCTACGAACTTCTCAATACAATGACACAAAATCTGCTTTCTACACTCAGTGCACATTTTATATATCCGTTCTCCCATACTTGGAATTGGTAAGTGCTGCCTCCATAACCCCTGGTACCTATTTTCTGTCATATTGTACAGCTGACAGTCATAAGTTACCACTCCTTTATAATATACTGTATTGCCCCGATTGTAAGACCCGTGTCTTACGTTCAATTTAAGACCCCGTCTCGAAAGTAGGACCCGGGTCTAACCATCGATTGGAACTAAAATTCATTTTCGAAAAAACTCGGACTGCATCGATATCAAATAAGAATACCTTAATAAATTAAGCGTGCATCTGCGTGCACTTGTTGCGTAAATATTACTAGCAAAAGCATCCGATAGAGAATGACGTCCTGGGACAGGTGGTTGCCGACATCCCGGCCTCGCACGAGTTCATTGAACAAACCGAAATCACAACCGGGGATAACTCCCATCACATACATTAGGTTGTTTTATATTTTCTTATCGTTCCCAGAAACAAAACCGAAAGTCATGTGTGTACTTTCGATTGATAAATGCTATTAATTGGACCAGGTCCGATCCTGAAGACAATGTAAACAGAGGCATGCTTATCGACTTTTAATGTAGCATCGGGAGCGACATTTTAATTCTAAGCTAGACCCTCGTGACGATAAAATACTCATGTTTCTGATTTTTGTACAGTGAATAGGACTTTATGGCATAAAATTCTGTGACACCACACTTTTGTTTTTCTTTAATTAAATATATAATTTCTAAGAAATCTAACACGGAAGTTATTATCAGGGATGATAACATGTTGGTATACGCCCACTTTTCTGCCTCCATAGTGAATAATTGACAATTACCGCTATATCCTATTACCTGTTGTATGAACGAGTTTAATAAAGGGACTTAAGGGTACCGGTATAGAAACAGGAACAATCATGTAGCGTTAATCGTTAGCTGTTTGCGCTTTTCATCTATTTTTATGTTTGAGTATATTTTATAACATTTTATGCGAAAAATGTGCATGACACAACACTCATAATGTGCTATACCCGGGCTATACCCGGGCTATACCCAAATGTATTGGAATATTCCTTGGCCAGGCAGAGACCTTCACGTCCGGATAATTTTATATAGCGGCATTTTCGAAATGCCTAGAAATAATAAAGCATCATTTCATCAAGAGCGATCGCAATTTCTGGTAAATCAATACAAAAACAGAAAGGGGCGAATTAGGCTGATGAAGATGTAATGTATTTAGAAACTGCTTCCATAATTTCCAAATTCTCGGCCATTTTCCAAATACATGTGAAAACTAAAGCTAAGAATTTAAATACGGAAGCACGGCAAGTATAAATCATTAAAGTTGATTGACAGGTTGCTCTGCTGGAAGTCCTGATTGACATATTGTCCTGCCGCAACTCTAGTTTTCGCGCCAAAAAATGTAAACAACTAATATCTAAAATACTTTATTAATTAATTGCTCAAAATCAGCAAATTAATTTAACGATAACCAATATTTTTCTCAACCTTGACCAGTCAGAATAAATCCAGCCGTTAGTTATTTATGCAGGCTGAACCTTGACATATGTTTGAGTGCAAAAAATCATCAAAACATTTTTTCATACTATAGATTTATTTTATTCTATTTGAAATGCTTGAAGAAATTTTTTTTGCTCCTACTGTAAAATTTGAATTTGCTTCAAAGCTCTGTACAATATGCAACGTCTCTTGAATATGTTCCTTCAAATCCTCTTGCAATGTGGCATACTTCACCACAACAGATACATCTTTATTTGTTAGATCTAATTATAAATGCCATGAATAATATTTGAATTATTAATAAATGTTTAAAAAAAGATTCACTTTTCATTTGCCAAAAACTTAAATTCATTATATAACCAAAAGTACTGGTGACGTTTTAAAATGCTTCAAAACAAATTATTAGAGTATCATTTACTCTGGAGTATCATTTTCTAAAACATAGTTAGCACGTATGAATTTTGATCCACCAGGTTTTCTAGTAGGATGTACCTAATGGTTTTTATGAGGTATCATTAAATGCTAAGTAAATTTCGTGTATTGCACTGACGAGTCTGAAAATACATCCATAACATAGCTTGAATGTGCAATTTTCAGAAAATACTTAGCTTGTGTGCAAAAGGTGTTTTACGTATTTTTCACGAATTTGCATTTTAAAACAGTCACGAGGATCCAGCTTAGCCTTAAGTGAATTTACAGGAGCGTGTAGTGAATAAATGAATGGCTGATTTATTACAGATTCAGGCCTACCTAACCAGCGTAGACTTGAACCGTCAATCCGCACTCGTGCACCTGTTTCTTACCATTCAAATCCTTTTTCCTTGATTCGCACCAAATTCCTGCTACTCGAACCGCCGTTTCCGGTAACTCGCACAAGTTGTCAGGAACTCGTACAGATTTCAGGGGACTCGGATATTCGACCAGTGTTTAAGTCTCCGGAAATCTGTACGAATGCATGACAACTTGTTCGAGTCTACGGAAACGACGGCTCGAGTCTATGCTGGTTAGGTAGGCCTGAGATTATAGTCAATTTTGACTATCCATTTTCATATTAAAACAATGTTGTATCAACAAAAATTACTATCGAACTATTTCTTTTTTCAAAAGTTCAAAAACAGCGAAAGTTCAAACATTACATCCGGGTATTACAATCAGGCTAATACTGTACGTATTTATGAAAGCTTTTAAAAATATTTCAATTCCGTTTGAAATGAGGCAACTAATTTATGTAATATAACTATAAATAGTTAATATCTTTTACAGAGCATTGTGTTGATACTGAAAATGGCAAACAGAACAAAGGGTGAGAATTTTCTTTGGCAAAAGTATAGTATAGTATAGTATAGGAGATTCATTAATTATGGACACATCTTAAAAGGAGAAGTATTCGTTGGAAAATTTGAAGTAAGACGTGTGAAGACTATAGTTCGGCGGAAAGGTCTGGGGTGAACTCAATCCCAAATTTATGCTGTACGCAATACAAAATTTCAGGGGTATAGTATAGGCTAGATTAGACAGTTATTTTGAAATGACCACGAAAAGTTTGTAAAATGCCTGGAAAGTCTTTCTCCAAACGTATTCAAGATAGGGGCACATGTATATGTTTTCGATGAATTATCAATCAAATATATAACTTGTTTGACCATTTGAAGCAAAGTTAAAACCGACGTCGTTCCAAGTGACGCATACATGTTTTCAATGATTGCATCAACCAGTCACATGGATGACTTTGACGTAGCTGGTCAGGGTCAGATAGTGCAAACACGAGAAATCGCTATAATTTTTTTAATCCACGATGAGATAGATACAAACCAGTGTGCGGTGAATGATACCAACTGGTTAAAATCCCTTTTACCTTGACTTTCAGGGAATATAACTTTGCCGGCTACACATCAAAAACCAACAGATATATTGTTTTTAAAAGTCACGCACACAATTTTGTGATGATTGTGTATCAAATCTCCAAATGATCGCGCGCTCTACTTATTTATTTATTTTTTTTAGTTCCAATGAAAATTTGTAATTCCTACAAAAATAAAAGGGAAAATGTTTTCGTATCAATTGTTCAACGTTTATTTCACCTTATAACAATAGATTTTAGCGCGGAAAAATTATAAACTTGGCTTATCGTGTTCCAACAGCGGGGATGCAACAGAGTGAGTTTAAAAAAGCAGTGTTCACAGGATCGTAACCCTAGCAAATTCTGAGCAACAGCTGCATAGTTTGTTGTCAGGTTGGTGGAATATGTCATATATAATATTATCTTCCTATTTCAAAGCAACATGCTTATTTTTACAATGAAAATGGATCTATAGTCTCTTTAAACCAAAGACTGTCAAAAGTATAATTAGCGTATGAATGGATATACCTTAAAAATCATAACTATTTGAGATTATAGTTCAAATAATTATTTATCATTTTTTACAGAAACAATGTACTAGAGACCAGCAGACAGACGTCAAGTTGCACCATGGTACGAATAAACTGCATACAAAAACTGTTTCGTGCTGTGTGCTACTATTATGGAAGATTCATCGCGCGCCACCCAGTTTGGTTTTTGATCATACCAGTGGTCATCGCAGCGGTTTTAGGATCTGGTCTGGTTCGCCTAAAATCTAATAAAGATGTTGAATATTTGTTTACTCCAGAAAATGGACAAGCGAAAGAAGAAAGACAAATAGTACAGAATATATTTCATGTGAACGATTCTGGCCACTTCCAGGTTAATCGAATGACAACATTAGGGTTTTATACCAGACTGATAGTTACATGTGCAGATGGTGGTTCGATTTTAAGAGAAAATGTTGTAGAAGATATTATATCTTTGGACGAAAGTATCACAAACATGACTGTACTTGACGACCTTAACGAAATTAAATATGCCAACGTGTGCGGAAAATGGAAGGAAGATTGTCTGGATTTAAATGTTATCCTTAGTTTAATTAACAAAAATGCAACTGACATAGCAAACCTTACCTTAGGATATCCAGAGCATGAAATGCCGATTAGTGGACATCCGCTTGTACCACCTATTCAGGTGCCAGAATTTCCGTTACAAAAAAATACAACTATTTTTCTTGGTCATCATCTTGGTGGTGTAATGACTAACGACAAAAACAAAATCTTATCCGCTTCAGCCATGCAAATGTTCT
Source organism: Phoronis ovalis (assembly GCA_028565635.1). Classification (NCBI taxonomy): domain Eukaryota; kingdom Metazoa; phylum Phoronida; family Phoronidae; genus Phoronis; species Phoronis ovalis. The sequence continues at coordinate 18,213 of JAOXYB010062834.1, forward strand.
ATTATCTTGACTCACAACAGCCAAACACAGCCAAAAAATGGGTAGATAAATTTCTGGCTAAAATTCGTAAATTAAATTTTCTTAATATAAACGTCACGTACTTCACTTCACAGACTCTAGAAACAGAACTTGATAAAGCAACGACTGACATTGTGCCACTTTTTAGTATTACCTTCAGCATAATGATAACGCTTTCTATATTTGCCTGTATGATGCTGGATTGGGTTTTAACAAAACCGTGGTTAGGATTTCTTGGAGTTATTTCCGCTGGATTCGCCATTGTGTCCTCCTTTGGTCTTATGCTTTATATTGGAGTGGAATTCATCAGCATTGTCGGTTCGACACCATTTTTGATCCTTGGTAAGCTTAACAATTGTACAAAAAAACCTGCTGTAGGAAGTACTTGGGCTTTCATTTCTTACAAGAATGATATTGTGTTCAGAGCAGAGTATTAAAATATAAAATAATATTCCTTTTTTCCTTATTCGGAACAAAACTCGAATACGGAAAAAGGAAATATTTGCTTATTCCACATTCGGATCAAAATGGAGTAAGAAGAAAGTTATTCCCTTTTTCTTATTTTGTTCAAAATGGAATAAAGAAAAAGGAAATTATTCCTTTTTCCTCATTCGACTCGACATTGAGGGTCTCAAGACTCTTATGAGGTTTGTTTTGTTTCCTGAACTCTCAATCGAATAACAAACAAAGAAATAGCTCTTTTTCCTTATTAAATAAGGAAAAATGAAACATGGGTCATTAGTGATTGTGTTCTTATATTAAGAAAGACATTTTGTCCTCATTTGTTCTACACCCAACTCGACTTAAAATCGAATTAAAAAAAAGGAAGAATATTTCCTTTTTTTTCTTATTGGGCTCAAAATAGAATAAGGAAAAGGAAATATTCCATTTTTCCTTATTGATAAGAAACAGGAACTAGTTAATTGGCACATGAAGCAGTAAAGTTATTCTTTTGCGTGATAGAAATGGTATATAAAATGTTGACGATGAAGTTATTTCTTAATAAACAGGATCACCATGCTTTAAATATTTTAATTTTTTCAGCCATTGGAGTAGACGACATGTTTGTAATGTTAGCGGCATGGCGTCAGACTGATCCTCGATTATCAGTTGAGGACCGTATGGGACAAACATTTAAGGAAGCTGCAGTCTCCATCACAATCACTACTATTACGGATGTATTAGCTTTCGGCATCGGAGCAATTACGTGTTACCCATCAGTGAAGATATTTTGTTTATACACTGGAGTTGCAATTCTTTTTGCTTTTTTCTATCAGATTACATTCTTTGGGGCATGTATGGTATTCACAGGGATAAGGGAAGAGCAAAATCGACATGCTATAGTGTGTGCCAAGGTTCTATCCAAAACAGAATCGGGTAAGAAACACAATTTTATCATGGTTTGCATAGCTACATATATGCATATATGTACTCTGTCTGTCCATGGCTGTGGACCTAAAATTATTGAATACATGTATTTCTACTTGAACCACTAGAATAATTCGTGTTAGCATTTACTCGTTTTTTAATGTGTGGTCACAAACAATGCACAAGAAAAATAACGTGGTAAACATATATAAGAGATTCTTATACCTCTTACTTACAAATAATTTTGGTGCTGGTATGCATGATCACCAGACGTTTTTACATGAATGTAATTCATTGCAACTGACTGCATTAGTGGTATGCAATAAAACTAACAATTCCATCAATCTTTAGTATACGTTAGCAGAAAATACTAATTGCACAGGTTTAGAATATTACCAATTCAATTACATAACATATAATGTTTTTCAGACCACAAGTCAACAGCATACAGAATATGTTGCGCGGCAGGTTACTCGTACCGTTCAGTATCTGAAGACGAATCAAAACAGTCACCATCCGATGATGAAATAAAAAACAAACATGCAGTTATGATGTTTTTCGAGAAAACTTATGGTCCATTTCTAATGAAAGTTCCTGTGAAAATAGTCGTGTTTGTTGCGTTTCATGGCTATCTTGCTGTAGCAATATGGGGGTGTATGCAACTAAAGGAAGGCCTTCAGTTACGTAATCTAGCCCCAGATGACTCATATGCGACCGATTACTATGATCTCCAAGAAAAATATTTTACATCATTTGGTCCACCAGTAGCTATAGTGTTTCGAGAGTTAATGGACTATTCGAATGTTACAGTTTTAACTGAAATAAACCGATTACTAAATGACCTGGAAGCCACGGGGTACTTTTATGGCCAAGATTACAAAATATCATGGCGACACAACTACCAGAAATATTTGAATGATCATGACTTGTTGGTCGATAAAACTAATTTTACACAAGTTTTAGTAGATAGATTTTTAAATGAACCTGCCTTTAATGCTTTCAAAGTTGATTTGAAATTTGACGAGTCAAAGGAGGCAATTGTATATTCACGGATAACCATACAGTCTAAAAATATGCATAATACGACAAGAGAAAAGGACATGATGGTAACGGCCCGAAACGTAGCAAGCGGTTCCATGTTTAATATCACTGTATTTCATCCAGCTTTTATTTTCTGTGATCAGTACATTACTATTCTCGATAACACCCTGCAGAATATGGGAATTGCTACTGTCTGCATGCTTTTCGTATCACTACTTCTGATTCCTAATCCTGCGGTATCCATTTTGATCTTCCTATCTATTGCTTCAATTTGCACAGGTGTCATCGGTTTTATGACTTTATGGGGCGTTAATCTGGATTCGGTTGCTATGATTGATATCATAATGTGCATTGGATTTTGTGTTGATTTCTCTGCCCACATTGCTTATGCTTTTGTTGTAGCAGATGATGTTGAGCCAAATGCCCGAGTTTGCATCGCTCTTGGAACTTTGGGATTGCCCATAGCGCAAGGAGCTGCCTCCACAGTAGCTGGCGTTGTCGCTCTTGCTGCTTCTACAGCTTATATTTTTAGATCATTTTTCAAAATAATGTTTCTAGTAATTGTGCTTGGTGCGCTGCATGGACTTGTTATTTTACCTGTACTAATGTCTCTAATCTGTCATACAGGTAAGACAACTTCAAATGATACTAAATATTCTCTTACAGGGAAAACAGGTTTTAATAATTCTGCATATGTAGACAGGGATAGTTGTATTCGGAGCAAGCTTCCTAGAGATAAATATTCTTCTAAAGTTTCAAGAATTGCTTGTTCCCGAGAACAAAGTTCCATGTTCTCTGACCGGGAAAATCTACAAAGGTTTTAATAATTCTGCATATGAAGTCAGGGATAGTTGTATTCGGTGCAAAATTCCTAGAGGTGAATATTCTTCTTAAAGTTTCAAGAATTGTTTGTTCCCGAGAGCGCACGTTACTTGTCGAATGGCGGCCATTTCGTCACCTCTTTGCATTCACCTACGCCTCTTTGCATTAGGTACGGGAAAGGCGGAAGATGATTCCAGGATGGATTCAAAAAGACAAACGGGAAAGGAGGAAGGTGATTCCAGGATGGATTCACAAGGTCCACATGCTGGTGGGCGTAATAGGTTAGGTGACTCTTTAGAATGACCTTGAAAAGCGGGACAAAGACCAATCTGAATCTTCAACATTTTTCATTTTGTGTAACACTTTCTTTATCTCGCAATAACTGCTTGAGATTTTGTCTAATTATCTTCATATGATCCAGGGAAAATACAGGTCAAAGTACAGGTGTGGTAATTTTTTACCCATATCATTTCCAAGATGGCCGACTGGCGGCCACGTTTGTTCCAGAGAGGGAACGTTACACAACGCCGCACAACATAAAGACAAAACTTTGACTAGACGATTCGTAGGTGAATGCCCGAAGGCCATAGGTTGATGGGTGTAATTGGCTAGATAACATTTTGAAATGACCTTCAGAAGTGGGTCAAACGCCTATTCGAATCTTCGACATTGTCTTTGTCTCGCAGTAATTGCTTCAGCTTGTATCTGATCAGCTTCATAGTCGATACAGGGTAAGTAAGGTCAAAGTGCAGGTCAGGTATAATTTTGACCCATATCATTTCCAATATGGCTGACTGACGGCCATGTTTGTTCTCAATATTTTACGTCGCACTAACAGTTTCAGCTCTGTGCAGCTTCATATTTCATACAGGTTAAGTATGGATCAAAGCGCAAGTCAGATATCATTTAAACCCAGATTATTTCCAATATGGCCGACGACTGGAAAGACGAAGCGTTGTCCATACGATTTGAAGATGGATTTAGTTTCATATTCGATGCAGGGTGAGTACATGTCACAGTACAGGCCAGATATAATTTTTACCCAGATCACTTCCAAGATGGGCGACTGGTGGACATTTTTTCTCGAGAGGATATGTCACGTTGCTTCGCATGCCAGAAAGATAAATTCAGTCTGAATAAATACATCCATTAGTGTTCCTTGAGAAGTGAGTCAAATGCCAAATCCATTTTTGTACGTAATGCTTTCTTTGTCTCGCAATAACTACTTCAGATTTCATTCGGACTGCTTCAGTTTTCATTCGGACAGCTTCATATTCGATACAGGGTAAGTGCAGAACACAGTGCAGATCAGTTGTAATTTTGACCGTGATCACATCTAAGATGGCTGACTGGTGGCCATGTGGTTATTCCCGAGAGGGCACGTCAGGTTGCGCCGCATACCAGAAAGATGCAGCGCTGATTAGACGATTATATTCGAAAGGTGGTTATGTGTGTATTAGACCAAGTAGCACTTTATAATGTGTGTCAAATGATGAACCAAATCTTTAACATTTATTGCATACGGTACTTTGCTTTACAAATGCAACACTCAAAACAACTATTTCAAAAGTGACTATCCACCAGGGGTGCAAACCACATACAGCCTAGAACATGATATTATTCTAGGGATGAGATGGACATCTGACATTACAAATGTCTCGTTTGTTAAAGTTGTAGTAATAATGGTAAGGTTAATAGTTATATGTATAGTTGATAATATTTGTGTTATTTCTTGTACAAAATAATCCGTTTAGTATTATCTGGGAAAGATACACCTTTAGAGTTTGTAGCGTATTTTTTGAGTTTTTTTAAGGCGTAGGCCTATATATTTTGTGTATACTAAAGATTGTATAAATATCATGTATACTACTATAGTTTTTCTTTTGAGGCATATGCGTATATATTTGTATATACTGTATATCGTATTGATGTATTTAGTATTGTCTTTCTGCACATAATCATCATTTGTTTGATGAACTGGTTGCTTAAATAATTCTAATTCTACTCTATCTCTTTTGAGATTGGAGGAAATTCTTGATTTTGACAAATCACTGTAGACCAATGCGTCTATTAGCAAGATTGTGATATTTGTTATAAAAAATATGTTACGGCTTTCTGAACCTTTTTCCCCACTGTTGTTTGTTGTTGATAAATGTATTATTACATTCCTGTTTAGTATACATGTATATAAGCTTAAATTTCTTACATCATAAAAGCAATTTACAAAATCGCGGAAATTGTTTCCTTTCTAAACGTTGGGAATCTGTTGTATGTTAAAATATTAATACTTTATTTTTGCTAGTTTCTTATTTTCATGTTGAATAATATTTTATTTATTTTTTAATGTATCTAATGAATAAAGACTACAATTTACGAAAAATAACACACTGTTTTTTGTCCTGCATACTATCATCACCATTTACGTTTCTTTGGAACATTTCAAGAATATGTGAATCATGACCAGACCATTAGGTGAGTAAGCCACTGGTGTAAGGGCACCATTAACTTCTCATCTTCTTATATACCAATATACATCATAAAAATATCCCACACATCTGTTAAGAACTGACGATTACTATGTATCCTGTACTCTGTCAGTTAATTTTTTGTGCAGGCATGACAACTAACAGTTTTTTCTAGTCCATCGTGTAGACTACCCTTTGAAAAATAACCTACCACAAATGATGACAAAGTTCATACTTTTGCCTTAGCTCAAATAGTCCCATCACCATCTTGTACACTTCACTTTTAAAAAACAAACTTAACCTCCTCCACATTGATTTCACTTTCTAAGAAAAACAACCAAAAAACCAGCTCAGAGGAAACAAAAAAACATAGATTTTAGTACCTGAATGACTTTGGAACTCTTCATAAATGTTCTTGTATGTCAGTGCAGAAACTATGTGATTGATTTCTAGTTTCAATGTGAAAGTGACACTTTTAATTCTTCTATATTGTATATGAGTCTATGTGATCTATCGAAGACAGAATCATGGTTTACTCTGTACTGGCAGGTCCGTTGTTATCACTGACAAATTCGCTGTTTGATTGAAATAGCTGTTGGATTGTCATTAACAAAATCATCTATTTTACTTTTATCGCATAAAAGATAAAGATTAAAGTGTTATACCCACGGAACCTACATGTAGACGTTGATGAAGACATGCATTGTGAAACAAATTATAAATGAGAAATTTCGATGATCTATAGGTTTCCCCCTTAAAAAATCTAAAGAATTGGTAATAAATAATTAGGATTGCTGCTATAAGGGAGCAAGCCTATTGGTTTTGTACGATTTCTTTCTTCTTTTTCTTCCAATTTTCAGCAAGCTATATCTCG
>JAOXYB010062835.1:0-10509 GCA_028565635.1 Phoronis ovalis
ACCAGCAATTATTACATCACCACAAGAGGACTGGCAGAAGAACTGGATGGTCAACTTCTCGTTTTGGCTGGGAGTGAGGACAAAAAGAAAGTGATTTGCATGTACGCCATGTAATTGTAAATACTGACGGTATTAAATTCCAGGGGGCTTGCCCTCAGACCACCCTAATTAGATTGCGCACTGCAAGCGCTTGCCTCGAAAATCATGATTTCGCGCGCTCGTAACTGGGAGCATTTGCCATTTTTAAGTGGGAGCATTGTACCTTGGGGGTACCCCCTACCACCCTCACAGATAGCTTTTGCTGGTATACAATACAGTGTATGAGGGCACCAGAATTATACGTGTCAATACAAACTGTTAAAAGACAACACTCATGCCAATGTTATAATAAGACTGTCATACTTTGCACGTCTAAAGTAAAATGTAATGCATTTTGCAAAATGATGAAAGCAATGTATAATTTACTGCCAGCTACTAGTAAAATTTCTAAATATATCATTCTAAGGTGGTAAAGAATTTTGAATTGAATTACCATTTAATTATTTGCATAAAAATAGTATTGAGAATAATGCAGTAAATGATATTAGAGGTAGTTAGAAGATTGATGTTAGTTGTGCTAACAAACAAAGATCCATAGTCTACTAATTCAAAAACTAAACTAAATACAAAGTTGTAGCGAAACAGATTTAATTTAATAACAAACCTTATGATAAAATGCTGCACCAGTAAGAACCATTGATATCTCATTGGTCCATTCTGATTCATATTTCCATTTTCCAGTGGAGTTGTCCCATAAGTGTTGCCTTGAGGGAAATCCTACTAGACGATCGGGAAATTCTCGCCAGACCTACACAAAGTTTTACAAAGAATTATTTCTCAAATGTCCTATTTAAATGATAACTTATAAACATATGACTAAATACCAAAATGTCAATAAGTAGTGATATGACAACAAAAAGTTTGAATGCCCAAGATCTGAAACAGTACCTGGCAAGGGAAGAAACAAAAAGTGTGTGTGTATGACAAACTGACTTAGTGAATAGGCGTTTTATTATGTCTTTACCAACATTTTAAGCACAAATTTTTAATTTTAAAGTAAGAGAGTTCTCAACAGAGGAATCAAAAAGGTGCGATAGTAATGTACATAAAACTTATTTTATGCTCGGTCCCCATTTTTGTGAAAACAAGGATATTTTGCACTGAAAAAACACCCCTTTTTAGGTTTTCAAGGAGACAAAAACAAATTTCTACCCTTTCTATGTGTTAATGAATAATTAAGTACAGTCGATGAAGGTAATGTTAGTAAAACATGAACTCTGACAAGAACAAAGTTTTTACTGTACTTTTCTTAGTATGAATATGGTCATGATTTCCTCGATTTTATACCCTATTTTTGATTTTCAAGGAGTCCTTTTCTAAAATCTACCCTTATTTCAAGTTTCGAGGACAGTGACTTTTTTTCAAAATAGCTCCCCTTTTTCGCAAATTTCGTAATAATCATGCGGTCACATATCATGCTGGAGTGTGGGGACCGGAATTTTATGATATTTGTTTTAATATACTATAAACTAGATCAGAAGTGTTACATAGCAACACAGTATATCTTCCAACACAAAGTTTTTGACATGGCAACCATTCTTGATTCAGGATTGATCCGTTCTGTTGTACATTTCTTTTTCTAGTTAAATCATATTCTGTATAAACACATTAATTAAACTACCTCGTAGCCAAACTCCATTTCATCTGCTGTAAGCATGACAATATCGTCATCTAAAGCTAATATGGCTTCAGTTTCTATTTCATCATAAGGAAAAAATCTGTTGCTTAGACGATTCTGTTTTGTCTGGACAACTTGTAACGGCTTGTTCATCTTTGGCCACGAAGACGCTGTAGTAATAACAATACAAAAAACATTATGTGCTACCTTTAACAGTACACATTTTGCAAACGAAGTTTCAATGCCTTTGAGAGAGACATTAACATGTTTAATAATTCTGAATACATTGAAATAAATGTACATTATACTAAAAGAACAAGATTAAAAAAAAACAAGAAAACAACTTCAGTTGTATATATGTTTCTGTACAATAAACAAACATCCCAAAAACAGCTGCACCTCAAGCGTTTGAATACTTTACCTCTGTGATCATTTTAAGTAGTTTAGTTTAAAGAAAAATGTCAAATAAACACAAACCTGGCGGAGGTGCTTTCTGCTGATTGTTCCAGACTACTAGGATCTTTGCTAGACTTGGAGTCTTAGCTACTTGACTAATAACACGGAATAATGACTCCACCCGGTCATAAGTTAAAATGACAGCAGTGAATCCTGCTGTTTGTGACGGAATAAGTGGCCAAAATAACGGACTTATCACACCATCCTTAAAGTATATAACATAATGGTGCTTAGTTCCAGAAGCAATATAATTATTAAGTTACATTAAAATCAAATATAGTAGCATTAGCTTCAGTACTGCTGCAAATTGTTTGTTAATTTCCTCTGATGAAGGAAATTGAAAATTGTTTAGTTGCTAGTTTTTTTTACAACCAATTTATAAACAAAAAAAAAAAAGTCTTGATCACACGAATAGTGCAAACCTTGCTAGGTAATTCATTCCATTCTTCATATTTCCGTGCAGCATACGGGAATACTCTGTCATTTATAATTTTCAGCGTTGTTAATGCGATGGCTTTCACTGATTTGAAATATGATTCCCAATAGAACATCACCTACAATCAAGAGAATTTGAGAAACTTTACAGGTAGGAATTGTGTATCAGAATATGTTTAAGTGAACCAAAACACTTTGTTACAATTTCAGTTCTTGGTTCAAATTATTTTTTTTATACAAGGCTCAGATATCAACACAACAAATGCAATGATATAAGCTACAAGCACAAAATAAGACGGCAAACAATAAGTAAAAACTAACATTATGTAAGGATAATTACTGTATTGAAAAATTTGCCATAATCTCTCTGGAAGCCAACTATGTTGTTACTTTTATTACCATGACATTTTTAAAAGTACATACTAATCTATTGAGGCATAAACTTTACAAAAACATGATATATTTTTACAGGCTTTTTATGTAGCTAGTATTCCTAGAGAATACTTACTTGTTTCCTCATAGAATAAATTGTGTGTTGTGAGAGCCTACGAACCACATCATAGGTTGTGCTTAAATTTTCCTCCCGAATAAAGATAGCAGCTCTAAAATGCAAGAAGACCGCTTCATAGAATGTACTGAGACATTGCAGAATTTAGAATTTTCTTTTTCCACCAAATAGTGTTAGTTAGTGAACATGTTCCATAGTAAATGAACAGAAATGTAATTTTTTTATACTTTAAAAGGTTGCAAACTCTAAATTACAATATCACATTGTCAAGTTTCACAGCAAACTCCAAGCTCAACTTTTTTTGGCCTTAGAAAAGTGTAGTGCACTCTATGAAAAATAAAATGACATACTGACCTATTCCAATCAAGAACCTCCGAGAATGGCATAACATATGTGTCAGCAATAACAATGGGAATGCAACCAGCCATCATTGCATCACTTAGATCAGTCTGCCCAAGGCGCGCACCACGTAAAATAATGCAAAACGTCACTTCCTGAAGTATAAAAATATCCTCAAAATACTCAACAATTTTTATAGTAAATAACACTGCAATCCACAAAATAAATTGATTACCTCTTTTTGACACACAACAAGAGCTCAATATTGCTGATAAGTTTTGCTAGTACACTCCTATAAAAATAGAAATTGTCTCATTCTGAGCTAATACCAGAGCTCTACACAATCACATAATAATTACACAAAGACAGATATATGTGAACATACTACTGTTTCTATCTTGTGAAGTCTAACTTTAAGTTAAGTTTCATTTACTGAGGTCACAAGATAAAGCTATACATCTCATAATTTGTTAATATATTAATCATTACCTTGTCCAACATATGAACCATGTAACGAGCGTGCATCAAGTTAATGAAAATCAGGGTTTGGTCAAAGATTTTCGTAGGAGTCAGTAAGAAAGAAAGACTGTTTATGATAGACTTGCAAATGTTAGTGAGAAGAATATTAGTAAATAAAGTACCAAACACATAACAATAAACAAACCTGAAGCAACTGTGGATATTTTAAAACTTTGTCTCCATGACAACGATCTGTAAAGTTTATTTGGTTATCTGGTGTTGAACATTTCTCTACGTACAACATGTCACTATGCTCTTCAGCTAACTGTTGCAGTTCTTGGCGATATTCCGTGTGTATACCAAGCTGTGCTGATGCCAACAACCATTGACGATTTTCACTACAAGTATAATTATAACAAAGTGAATCTTTTTTATTTGAGATCCAAGAACTTGATATTAATGACGTGCATAGATTTGTTAAGTTTCGAAACATGTTTTCTGCACTACAGTGTTGTGAACTTTGATGTAGGAGCAACATGTGAATTAGATGATGAAATATCTGAAGATAAATAACAACAATAAAATATAGCACGCTGCTTGAAAACAATGAACAAAGCACCTCATATGATTAGTATTAAGCAAATTAGTTGAGGTCAATCACGCAGTAGCTACCTTGAATCTTTACTACGTATTGATTGCGATATACTCCAAATACACAGCTTACAAAACATTCTAACAGCGCATTTTATTTTAATCCCACTAACAGTAGTAGAATTAAATTGGGAGTTCATTTAATAGGAGATGCTAGGAATCTGTCTACTTTTTCTATTTACAAACAAATGAAGTTACAGAAACTATCAGCATACTAATGTGAAAAACTCACACATATGACTTCTGCAGAAGTGAAACATTCGCCACAAGAGGATTAAAAACAGGTATTGAGACATCATAACCTCTTCTATAAGACCATGAGGAAAATCCGCCCCCGACTAGAATTGCATCACCCCTGGGAACTTCCAAAGCTGTGTTGTAATCCGGCACACTACCTGGGAGCATGTTAAAAAGGAGATGATTGATGCCCCCATTCCACCTGAAAATAAAACAATACAAAATAACTCAAATCTTATGGTGACAAGTCAAACAGAACATGTCAAGTTATTTTGTCATGGTGCTGTTATTGTTACATTTTCTTATCATTGCACTCAGATTACATAAATGTGCGAGTACAGACTCTCGATGACACACTATATATAACTCAGATGTACAATTCAGACACACCAAGAATACTGGCTAATTCTTCAGGCACTATTATGGGTAAACAATATTTCCGTTGGCAGGAGTTGGATCACAGTTGGAGGCACACAAATTTACATAAAATAACAGACATTGTGCATGATTTGAAAGTCATATCACACACTTTTAAAAAAATACTTAAACAAGTGCAGATTGACATTTAGATTTTTCTATGTAATCATATATACTAATCACTTGTATATGAAAATTACAGGTTTGCCCATTTGCAAAGGACTTGATAAGTGATACTAAGTGATGTAGCATACGTGAAAAGAAAACCGATATGCTCAATATACTTTACCTGTTTAAAGAAGCTAGAACTTGGCCAGCTTCTTGTAGCCGCACTGTGTTCTGATTCAAAAAATCTATTGAAGGCACAAACAAACAAGCCGATTCAGGATCATACGTGTTATAATCACTTTCAAGCACAGCCTCTAAAATTTCACGGAATTCTTTAGATGGGGGAAATATAATTGTCACTTCATTCTCATCTATATATTTATTTAGCGGGTAAACATATACACTTATTTTTGCAGCACCATTTTGCCCACAGTGGTAAACGTCAAAGCATGTATGATAAGTACATTCAGCATTTCCTTTATTCGGTTTTGGGGCACCATTTGATATAACTATTTCCTTATTTGTAGTTATTTTTAATTGTCGCAAACTACGTCTTTCTTGTGTTAAGTCACTTTCATCAATTGAGCGTGGCCAAAACTGCAAAAAGCCAGTTATCATAAGACCAAATAAAATAAGTAGAAATAGAATCGTGTAGAAATTTTTATAAGGCAGAACCATTCTTAGCGCCCTAGGCCGAGTTGGAGACACCATAGCTGCCTCAAAATCACATTATTTATCTGGGATGGTTTCCGACAGACATTTCAGCAATCTCTGAAAAAAGAATTAGGCAAACTGTTAGAGCGACAACTACATAACTGTCTTGCTTGAAGATACTCAAATGTTAAACAACAAAGTAAACTAAAACGGAAACTAATAACACTCTCTCTTAGTACTTACTACTATACCAGTGTCAGATTAGTAACACAGAGATAATTTAAAAGCATGGCACGTACGAATTATGTTTTAAGGAGTTAAATTCCTATTGACGTTCTCGTTATATATCTATATTTCACTACTACTAGTAAAAGACAGGATATATATCTCTTAATCCATTCAATTAGACAAAGTTGACCAGGTATTTGCCCAAATTACCTCATCTCGAAACAAGATGACCAAATGTTTTACCGGAAATGCCGTCACGAACGAATTCGGCAAAAAAGCATTCTTCGATAACATTTTGTTTACAACGGTGACAATATGTAATCAGAAAAAATGTCATAGTTAGTTTTAAAAGATACTGTATATTTCTACTATAAAATCATATTTATAAACATATAGTTTGAATTATCGAAAACATATTTATGCACAGGTGCTCGCCAATTCATATGGAAGCAGACATGAATTTTTGGCGGATGAAAAGCAATTAAAATCTTGTTGATTATATTAGGTAAATCATGCCGGGTTTGGTAGTATTTAGAAGAAGATGGTCTATAGGTTCCGATGATCTTGTGGTTCCTGCAGTTTGTTGCATAGTGGTACATGTAATATGGTAAGCACCGCTGTGTCTGAAGAAGTTCCTACTTCCCGGCCCGTCATCTGCAGTTTAGTTTTGTGTATACCACGGGTGAGGTGGCGAGAAAGTGTTGTTATATTTTTATTTAAATAAATATGATAAACTTAACTATACATATGGCCTCCTATGTAATCTATATGCAACAAGGGCAATGCCTCCTCTACCAACCAAAATGTATGCTCTAAATATCAAAATATTACCTGCACTCAACACGGAGTAGGTACTGACCCTGACCATATTTTTAGACGGAGTGTTGCTGCTTAAGCTCAAAATCTCCACCCATATTTAGGGATTTTGGTTCTCAAAATTGTACCCATTTTTAGGGATTATCAGTCCAATCAAACTTCGAGAAAAACCCGGGAAAAGTCTGTACTCTCAAATACTCATCCATTTCGAAATCACTTCGAAAATACAATTGAAAATATGTGGATTGATAGGCGAATCAGCCACATGGATTTCCAATTCAGGATCCAGTTGGTTCCTCTATATTGGACTCTGTATCTTCCTCCCAGTCTTGAATTTCTTCCCCACTTCCGGAGATCGTTGCCTTATAATCCTCATATACAATTCTTTGGTTAGCCCAGTATTTGTCAAGTCGGTTTTTAAAAGAATTTGTGCTTGGAGCAGATACTATTTCTTCTGGCAGGCTATTCCAGTAATTTACCACTCTGATGGCAAAAGTATTTTTCCTCAAATCAGTTCGTGCTCTTTGTGGGTACAGCTTTTAACTATGGCCTCGTACTTGTTCTTGGTGCCATATCCTTCCAGAATTTAATGAAAGGAGACTTCTTTATCATAATGGCCATTTATCATCTTGTACAACTCGATCATATCACCACGGATTCTTCTATAGTTCAGTGTTGGCAATTTTAATTTATTATATCATATTTATTTATTTTAAAATATAACAACACTTTCTCGCCAGATGACTGTGGTTTATACTACAGCTGATACTATACCATTTGTCTGCTTTCCTCCCTTCTAGTTATGACCAATTATATCCCGCCTCCTGACATCTATTTTGATTCCCTTATATAAATCGTTCCATGATATGTTTAAGAGTGACTTGCTTTTAATTTTAAGCAATTCAGTTAGCCAGGAGTTTATTAATGCAAGTAGTTGTATGTTCAGGGAATTTAATAGTCATACTCCAAAAATGCAATCTGGTAATTCAGCAACGAAAAGTTTAGTAAGCCAGATCCTTTTTAGGCCCCATTGTCACACGCACTACCTGAAATTATGGTAACTACCGTGGTATTGGCCATGTATCTAAAAACAAACAAGATCTGCCAAAATAAACAAGAATTATAGTGTCGATTTTGCACAATGTTTTGATTTCGAAATCCATAGAATTGTCCGGTATCGCATTTTTGATACAGTTTGAAAATAACGATATAATGATTGTGAACTGGTTAAATACATTTAGGTATTGTTTCTTCCTCAAAAAATTCTGACCTGCTTTTAATTATTATTTTGATCAAAATCCAATTGAATTTAGTAATGCTAGATGTCAATTGGAAACTCTAGGACTCCCCTGAGGATGTTATTACTTTCTGTGTGTTCCATAGTTCATTATAATTGCTGGTAGTGCTAGCAGATTAATTGTACTTGATTAATTCACCTATTCAATTCAGTAGTTGAGAAACTATGGTTACATGGGCTATATATTTTTAATGAATCATATATTGTTATTTTGAATATAATTTTGTGGTATCATGAATAGAACTTATCATTAATGCCATTATTGTAATACTGATTTCATTACATGGTAAGGAAAGAACTGAACATGCTTAGCATGTGACTAGTTGGAATAAATTTTTAATGCAAATTATTTGCTGGATTTTCTCTGTCTGTAGGCAGCAGCATGAGAGTATAGCTAACTGTCAGCCCTGGACTGTCAGCATTCACAGTGATCTCTATGAATGCTACGTATAATTATTATAGATACTATGTATACCAGACCAAAAATCACTTAATCTATGGAAGAC
Organism: Phoronis ovalis; assembly: GCA_028565635.1. Taxonomy (NCBI): domain Eukaryota; kingdom Metazoa; phylum Phoronida; family Phoronidae; genus Phoronis; species Phoronis ovalis. The sequence goes on from JAOXYB010062835.1 coordinate 8,829, forward strand.
AGCAACGTGTATATAGATTATTAATAAATTATATTATTTTCCTTCTACCTTCAGCCAAAGTTAAGTATAAATGGTATGTGAATATGTTTTTTTTTCTAAAATAACCCATCATTGTAAGATAAAGTAATTTATTTAAATAGGGTAAGTCCCCATTAGTCAAATGCTGCTCTGTAGGGGCTCTATACAGTGGCATAAAATAACATGAATATATACAAGTTTACAGCCATAAAGATGTATGGTTATCTTATCTTAGATAAGAAGGGAATGAGTGAGCCTATCCAAATGATTAGCAAGCCAAACATGCATTTTTTTCCTACTAAATGCTTAAAGTATAGAAATGTTCAGTGAGGGGGAGTTTGTTTATGTGGTATAGATACAACAGTCACACTAGCGAGATATGCAATTATTTATACGTTTCTGCAGTGCTGACACTCATGAAAAAAGTGGGTACCGATGTGTGAACTGCAGGTCTAAAAAGTGACCCTTTGGATAACCTCACATAATAAAATGTGAACTGAAATCATACCATTTATAGACCTGCAAAGCATATCGTCGTTTCACATACAGGTTATAGCACTTGGGGTAAAACAATTACTCTATTGATTATGAAAAACAGTCCCAAAGCACTACCAGATTTCGCTAAATTCCAAACATGCATGTCCTGTCAGAAGACCCGTATAACAAAGTTTTTGTTTTGCACATTGTTATTTCACAAGTGCCATCCCTTGGTATGTCGCTCTGTCAATATATTGTTTTCAATAAAATGTCATGTTTTTTATATACACTTTGCATATTTCCTCAGGGGTACACTCCTGATGACATGAAGATGGTAGGTATGGCATATATTGTTATGGTGAATAAAGTCATGTTTTATATACAAAAAGTTAAAATCACTGCCTCAATTAAAAAAGACTGAAAATAATAGGTATTTGTCTGGTCTTTTTACATAATACTATTATTTCTTAATCCATTAAATGTTTAAATACTTAAGTAAAGAAATAATATAGATCCATCAACAAAGGTATACAATAATTCCTATATTAAATTTTTTAATAAGCAAAGTGATATTTGTTTAGTATTAATTTACATTAAAATAGTAACACAGAGTTGAATGTAGCTACAGGATGTCAGTATTAATGAGACAGGCGGAACAAATAATCCTGTGACATTACAAATAATCCTGTGACATTATATTGTTCTTTGCATTGCAGTAGAGGACATAGTTGTTTTTCAGTGGAAAGCACAATTCTATGAGGGTTATTTCCCTGGTAGTTCAGTTTATTGTTGAGCTTACTTCTAATCCACTGATTATTTTAAAGTTGCTGAAAATGCCCATATAGCTCCTCACATGTATCTTAAAACGTCATTTGTGTTGAAGATAGCACTCTATTTTGGCAGAATTGCTGCCTGCTTTCAAACATTTTAGGACATCTTTATACATGCTAAAGTCGCCTCCTATGTTAACTGATTTTCCTACATCTAAATGGATCTAAACATCCGAATGAGTCTCTGCATATGGAACTCTATACTAGTAGTTAAGCATAGCCTGTCAAACAATTTTGCACATCTCTGTACTAAGATAATGAACAGTTGTGAATATATTTATCCTGTCAATTAATTCTGTTATTGACTATATATATATATATATGTATGTGTGTGATGTATGTATGTAGTGTATATA
>JAOXYB010062846.1:0-10507 GCA_028565635.1 Phoronis ovalis
GCACCATGGTGTATGTTCTGTGCAAGAACAGCTCCTCATTATAATGCCTTAGCTCGAGCATTTCCGCAGTTAGATGTTCTGGCAGTAGATGCGGTTCACTTTAACAGGTAAGGATATATCCTGTTTGAACCAGCTAAGCCATTTAAGGTGTTTGAATGATGAACCATTGATGAGAGTTATATTTAATGATAAAACAGACTATTTGCATTCAGTGGTGGGGTCACTTGTTACAAACTCAAATGTTCCCAGCATGCAAAATTTTGTGGATGAAAGCAATACAGTTCTCCACATGCTTACTGGATTCAATCACAAAATACTGCAAGCTGAGAACATTTGTTTGAATTTGTGACTTGTGGCTACACCACGTGCTTGTAAATAGTTTATTTAAGTATATCATCTGAACTGTTGCAGGGCCTGAATGTTTAAATTGAAAAAGCTCCTTTACCTTCCTTCAAAATATTATATGAGGTGTTTTTCAGCGGGAAATTTTGTTTTCTACTAAGCACTGGAATCTACTGTTCATGGAGGGACTTCAATTCAGAGAAATACATTAAAGGTTTTGAAACATATTGCATATTAAGTACTTAGAATCGGGTGGATAAAATTGACAGAATTAGAAATTCAACAAATATATGATATTTGTGTTTTTTTATATTTTTCTTTTATAGCTTAAATGCCAGATTTGGAACTGTGTCTGTGCCAAATATTTTGTTGTTTCATAACTCCAGGGCTGTAATGAGATTTAACCAAACAGAAAGAAATTTTAACACACTAGTGGAGTTCATTGAGAAAGTTACTGGTAATTTTTCTGCATAACTGTACTTTTAACATACTGTCATTCAACTGTTTTATAATTTTAATTAAAAGCACATTATCATGTCATACATATCAGATGCTAAATGAATCGAACAAAAAAAATCATTATTTTAATCAGTGCAAGTTGTATGAAGATTGAGAATTTTTTTATTGAGCTGTAATGATTTTGAAAGAAAATTTGTAGAAATGCAGGCCTGGTGCGTACTAGAACTTTGTTAGCTACCAAGGGCAACATTTTATTGAACTAAGTGGGCTAGAAGGATGTATGTATACCAAAAATCCAAACCACTTAATAATGGATTGCTGTGTCATTTAATGAATTTTCTGTTAGTGTAATTTGATCTAATTTAATATTTGTTTTCACGTTTTGTAGGTCTAGAATCCAATAAAACAGTAAATGTAACTGATGATGATTACATTGGACCTTTACCTAGCATTCCGAGCGATGATCCAGAAATATGGCTGTTTGTTTGTTGGATATTTATATTGCTGTTCGGAGGCTGGCTATTTGGTAATTCAGAATCTGGACAAAGTTTATGGAAATCCGTTACCTCATTTGGACATGAACATGTACACATTGACTAAATCAGTTCAAATTGCTGTTTGCCAACAAAGTTTATGGAAATCCGTTACCACATTTGGACATGAACATGTACACATCGACTAAATCAGTTCAAATTGCTGTTTGCTAACAAAGTTTATGGAAATCCGTTACCACATTTGGACATGAACATGTACACATTGACTAAATCAGTTATAATATTTCATTGAAAGTTTTACTTCCAGCCCTTTGCTGTACATAGTGCCCCATCGTCAAACAGGGAAACTCTTCGCTCAGTGTTTTGTATTTGACCATTTGCATTACATAGATATTTTAAAACTATCAGATTAAATACAAATTGTGGACATGTTGTCATATCTAGATGAGGACACTGTCACTGTCACAAGACCTGAATGTATAAGTTAAGGATATATGTAATTTATTAATGTTAAATGATGTTTGTTTGTTTTCTCTGATGCTCATTACACAAAACTAATGTTTCGTCATGAAATGATATTCAGTTGCCCAGGGATTGAGACATGAAATAAGTTACTCAATATCCTCTCAAAGGGCAGTATTCTCTGTACAACCAAAATTCTCGAGCTTCAACCATGGACAAAAGTTGGGGATCACCCGATATTTATTTTAGGACTTCAACATTTTTTTTCTTCGTCCTTTCTCATGGCCTACCCTCATTCACTGCTCTGAGAATTGATACAATAAACAGACTGTGTCTTAGAAAACAACACATGACTACCATCAAGTAGCCCAATAAATGCTTTTCTCCATTTTTAAATTTTAACCTATTTTCACGTTTTATCAGAGCAATATTGGAATAAAAATTAATACCCCGGTAAATGAATCACCCTATAAGCGTATACGTACGGACAGTCCAATAAGGTACCCTTTTTGTATTCTTGATCGAAAAATTAATCCTTACTGCGCGTAACACAGAATAATGTGCTTTGTTTTAAAACAACCCTTTTCAAACGTGCTGCGTGTCATCCACTGATTTCAGTTGGACGCTCTGCCGGGGTACGTGTAATCAGTAATCTAGGATAAATAAAACTCTTTATACATCCTAGGCCAGGGGGAGCAGCCCCTAAGGAAGTGAAATTCTGCAAAAAAAATACACCCCTAAGGAAGTGCCAACAAATAGGAAACAACTTTCTAGCCAGATGCTGACTGTGATTCAATTCTCATTCCAATGCTGAGTGGGTGCATGCTAGTTAGGGTCTAGGGCATGTCGCCGAAAGTCAACTCGCTGAAACTCCGAAATATATTAGCCATGGACAACTCGAATATGTACTTTCCGGACTAGATGTCCGCTTCTCTTTTAAAAAATAACATACACATCATACTTACCTTGTTCATTGTTCTGTTTCCTGAATTCCGTTTTAAATATCTCCGTTAGAGTTTGCTAACAAGTTTGTATTAAAACATTATAATGCCAGAAAATGTCCTCAAAAATGAGCAATGTGAAATTGTGACGCACCAGATAGTAGCACATGAAATAGTACAGTCACGGTTGAGGAACGCAGGAACATCATTGTCTATTTCCGTGACAAACTTTCATAGCACTCAACATTACTTATTAATTTTGCAAAAAGAGTGAAGCCATTATTGTAAAATTGGAAAATTTTATTTTTTAATGTTGTTAATTGTTTATGTTTTTTTATATTATACCATTTTACGTTTTTTAATAATATACAACATACTGGTATTTTAACATTTTTAAAAATTGTTCAATCTTATATTTTTTTTAAATATCATACACCATTCTGGAAATTAAAATTTTGTTTAGCTCTTGTAAATCAAAACTGCTGAATATCTTACTCTAAAATATATGTAACACACGTTACATTTCCAGTCATCAAAAATAACTCTTTTGCGCATTTTTGGTAGCGAACATGCGAATCCAATTTATACCGAAGTGTAAGATCTAGAGATATAGCTAATGCCATGTAACTGCTTGCCTGCACTTGTTTTTTACTGATGAAACATTACTTGAGGCAGCTGTTTTCACTATGACCTACAGTGCATTGCAAAGCGGCCGTCCTGTGATGATGTCAAAACGTAATAAGGAGTAACAGGAAAAAAACAGAACACCTCGCACACTACTTGTTATAAACTTTTGACTAAAAGTACGACAAAACATTATTTCACTTTCCTAATTCCTTACTTTGAACTTGAGCTAAAGTGATATTCAAAAACTGTTAAAATATGCATTTTTGCCTTGTTTAGACCATTTGCCGGCGAAGAATTTATTATTGCAACACAACTCTTTTACAGTTCAAAAATAAAGGTTTATCTACAGTTTATTTCACGCGCAACTTGCTCTCTCCAGCAAACCTGTATCTCGTTACACATTTTAACCAAGTCTGCGGTAATTTTCATTGATTTCTAAGGAAAGTTGTTGACCAAATTTTGGTGGGACATCAGATGTTGACTATCAAGAACAAGCCAGAAATAATTAAAAGTAAAAATGAGATAGTTCTTTTGGTTCTTGAAGACATTAATAATCGAGTTTATTTTGAAAAATAAATGTGTTCTACTGTTGCAATAGAATTGAAGAAGTGACTGTAATCCAAAAAGTTTCTGTATCATACTATATACATGGTAGAAAATGTAAAATCATTAAATTTGCCGCGTTTGATATTATTTTTTATTGACTGTTAATGAGAAAACATAGGAAGAAATAAGTCATTAGATATAGATTGTAAATTGACCCCATAATTATGTCCTTTTCAAGATATTGCGTTTTAATATTACGATTGTTTCATATACCTAATAGAATATTTGTGATTTAGTATTTCCTACCATACTTATACATGCAGAAGTTCACTTCATCACAGGAAGTCTATGCAATGCAAAAACATATATTCATCATATAAAAGGTAATGAACTTCGTAACATTCGTTTGGGGTAATTTATACATTTATACTGCTTGCCACTTGTTTCTGTTTGTTTATTTTGCATGACAAGGTGTGTTGTCCTAATTATATGAAGCTACCTGCTCTAAAAGATTTTTTTACATTTATTCGATGATAACATGTACAGCAACCTTTCTGATTGCAGTTTCCCACATTTGCCACCAGGGGGATACGTGAGCCACGGCATGTACTGCACTATTCAATTACTGACCGAGTTGTTCCAAACTAGAGAAATAGTATAATTATGTTTTTATAAGTAAACACGTCAATAATCTTATAATACTCATGCAGTCCTACATTATAAGAAACTACTTGTTGATACGTGAAATTAAAAACAATTAAGCTTTACTCGAAATTATTAATTATATAGCTGATAAAACGTTATTTTTCTTAAATATATGGAGTTTTGATACGAGCAATTGTTTTATTAATTACTGCTGTGTGCTTTCCAATATTTATTAAAGCCAATAATCAAACACATGGCGATAGTTCTTTCTGAAAAAGAATAGTGGAAGTCATAAGTAGCAAGGAAAGTAAAAATACGCTATTATGACCAATAAATACATCTTTCAGCTGTTGTATAACTCAGTTTTTCACGATATTATATATATAGGGCTGCTGAGAATGGGTATAGTTTGCGTGTCATGATACCACATGCGGATCCAGGAATTACGAAAATGATAAGAAATTTGTGGTTAATGGGCATCGCTATTAATATTATATATGCTTAAAACTGAGACTGAAGAGATTGTTTAGATAATCCAGATGTTTCTTTCCATAACGTTAACTCAGTTTCTTTTCCTTCCCCAACTTCCGTTAACATACTTATAAACTATTTCATCAATAACCAGTATATTGTGCTTTTATTATCATTAATATAAAGAAAATATTAGAAAGTTTATATTACTTAGGTTGTCTTGGGGATGTCGCAGAGCAAATATATTAAAGCTTAGTTATTTATTTACCCTAAATCTTTTCATTAAATTCATTCGCTTGTTGCGACCATACCTTTTGTAAATGTTTAAGAATTCTAAACAAAAATCAGGACAATATCTTCAGGCCGGTTCAAGGACAAAATAAAGTTCCGAACAAAAACGAACAGTGACGAGTGGGCCGGGGTCGCCGTGTAACTTAACGCCACTATAGTATGTTATCAGTTGTTATCAAGTATACGGAGATTAGCTTGTGTCAAAATATGAACTGAATTTATAATCCTATCAGTTATTAAATAGAGACCAGGCACAAGACAGGAGTTTTAGTAAACACACTGTGTGACGAGGCAATCTAAAGGAATTTGGATCACCAGTATATGAAGTAAGTAGATAAGCAGTAGTTATTTTTTTCTCAAGATAGCTATGGAAACCGGGTGCAGTATAATTTTATAAATAGTATTGAGAAAGGGGCACAGCGTGAACGTATAATGAAGAACGCTAATGGCCAACTCTTTAAGGGGCTTCACTGAATTGTTACGTTCTAACAACACCCCATCATAGCAAATAGGATGGCTTACCCGATCCCATGAATCGGCATATATCTCCCTCTAACCTAATTTCACTATCGAAAGAAAACCTGAAAAGACATCGAAAGATGGTTAAATAACATATTTAGGCAAAACGAGAAAAAACACAGATTTATAGTTTTACAGGATGATGTGAATCGAGCCGCCGGATATTAATTTGATCGAAACTGAACCGAAGAACTACAGGAGTACAATTAACATGGGACATTATTTAGATGTTACTACAAAAAATAATTTGTATATTGACTAAAACTGATTATTAATTTACTTCGCTTTTTATTAAGTGTTTTGAAGGGTTATTTTATATAAGGATCGATTATTTTTTTGCCTTGTTAAACGTTGTTAACGATATACTGCTAAACAAACAGCTCGATATCTCTCCTTCAACAGGCTTAACGACTATTCAAATATGCAAGTTAAGGTTAACTGACCAGAAAAGGTATGCAAAAGAAAACTTAACCACATAAAGAGTACACAAAACATACAGATTACATGTATTATACATCAACTAGTTCTTTATTATAAACATAAGATAAAAGCAGATGTGGCAACTGTTGTTACTTTAGTATTAGTTGTCCCACTGTTACTTCATATAAATCTAAAATCAAAATTTTAAGACTGGTAATTTGTTTTGACACGAAAGTTGAGGCAATACACGGTCTTAACAACGAGTAGTTGCTGTGCCCAGTTGTAACAAAAATAGTTTGATGTATACATGATACGGGGCACACGTCATACTATATTTATTTTATTGTATCCAGAGGCAACATTCTTAAACGAGCTGTGATATTTTGCTAAGATATTAAAATTAATATATAAAGTAAATGTTATACAAATGAAGTGAAAGACATTGAAATATATTACGACAACGCTCTTACACAGAGTTAATTTATCATTAATTTATATAAATAAAAATAGAACAAATAGTAAACGCAACGATGCACCAAAAGATAGACGTTTAGCAGGTATCAAGTGGAAAGAACAAGTATTGGGAATATTCCATTAGGTGTTTATTAGGCTCTTCGGTCGGTCGTATACTCGGTTCACGCGCAAGTAAATAACCGGAACAGGTTAAATGAAGCAAAGAAACGAATTTATAATTAGATGAGTGAATAGTTTAAATTTATTTACAAAAATTAAGTACATGGTAGTACCACTGAATGACATCGGTAGAGATCATTGAGTGCAAAATATGACCAGTGACCACACACAAACCCTCTTCGTCATAGAATCCGCTAAGTTCAATATCTTCATGGAACATAAGAACTTTATTTGCCAACAACAACAGCACCATTTGGCATGTACGTACGCGTTCATTTGTTCAGGGGACTTTGTTTAACGGGTTTAGTATGTAGGGTAATTAAGGAATTGATTAATTATCCAACAGCTACCTTCTAATACTACTATTTAAATTATTTTACTTTATTTTTTAAAAATTTAATTTAATTTCATTCTATATAGTAGTGTTAACTTAGTAATTAAAACTCGTGTCTCTATCTCAACTGTTATGCTATTAATTAATGTACTATTTTGCATTCAGCACTATTTTTGTATTGTGGATTCATCGTGCGCGATTTTATTGTTATATTTATTGATAAATCGTTAAATGTACTGAGCCTTGTAGTTGCATGCACCCGTGTGGCAAACACAGTATTAGCTTGTCTTTGTCAGACGTCTTTGAAAATTAAAGTAACTGATTTACCCCCAAAGTATTAGGTGAGTTTCTTCATTAAATCTTTACCGCTGCCAGTCTGCGCCAACGTGTTTTGAACTGAGACCCTTACAATATTTCTTAGTTATAATATAGTTTCCGTTATAGTCCCATGTCGAAATCCACATAATCTTATTTTCTTCTTTAATTTAGCTTGTTTAGATTAAGTTATAATTATCAAGCTATATTTTTTTGACCATTTCTTATAGTGTTTAAAAGAGTGCAGCAAGAAAGACGATCACTGCACTGCGTCTTGCCTAGCTAGAACATGGATTATTTTAAAATTCGTAATACCTGGGATGTTATTTAGGGCGAACACTGTAAATGATCAAACCAGGGATCGAACTCAAGACTTTCGAAGGTGTTATGGTATAAGTGGGTAGATCTTTTAGTACGCAAAATGTAATAAGTTGCAATTTATTTTACTATGTGTCTTTTGCATGCTATCCTTAGCAGTGCAACACTGTTCATTCGGTGTCAATCTGAATAAATGATTGATTTACAAGGTTACATGAGTTACATGACCGAGTTTTGCAATCACTGCGTTGACATCGTCATTAACAACGGATTAGAAGCAGTTATGTGCAAGACATGTTTACGCACTGATCATAAAAATTGATTAAGTATCAATTGTATAAAACAGAATCAAGTTTCTATCCCGTTTCTATAATCACATAGACGCTTTTTGTGACACAGTTCAATGGAGGACCATAAAACTTATTATATTGCAAGGGCCAATTATAATTTATTTCTTCAGGAGCCTTGACTAAGATACTGAAGTACTATTCCACAATACGTCCATCGGTAACTAAATACTTAAAAGTTTTCTATGCTTAACTACAGTAGATATAGCCGTTCTTTCAACAGAGTATACACTCATTATAATGTACTCCAATTTAATATACTGATCGTTTTGTGTAAGTTTCATTCAAAACAACATTTTCTTTCAATATAAGGATTTATATTTGAATCTGTACTGCGTGCTACTAAGTAACATATAATGGTGAAACTGACGTTTTCCTTTTTAAATTATGAACATTCCTATTTATTACTGTATTCATACCAACAAGCTCGTAAAATTAAACAGGAAACTAATTAGGCAATGTATACGTTTTCTCGGGAGATATTCATCATGTTTCTCTATATTTTTAATGATACAATTTACCTTGTGTAACCTACCGAGAAGTGAGCATGATTTCGGACAATTCAGAATTGTCGCATAACATTTTCAAAACTTATTTTTTATAATACAAAACATATATCTGCGAGATTATCTATTTAATATCGACCCTAATTATATATGTTTTTATTAATAATCAACTTGGTCGGATTACTAAAAAGCTTTCCATCATTTGGTGTTTTAAATCAGTAACAAAAATGTTATTTTTCTTGTTTTGCCATATCAAATTTTATGATTTTTTGTTATATTTGTTTTTTTAAATTTGTTTTTGCAGTTCACGATGAGAAGTTATACCAAAGACACCATGTGACATCGATCTTCACTGCCTATATTAAATAAAATAACTTCACAGTTTACCAGAAAAGTATTTAAAATGGCGTTATTTGCAAGAACATTACATCCAAATGTAAAGACGCTTGACGACAGTCCTCCCAAATCTCTGCCTTATCTTCAAAAAACGCTTTACAGATCGACAACAAACATTTTAAACAGAATTACTCTTTTGGAGAAATCGTTTTACGGATCAGATTCAAGAAAGAAAATATTAGGGGAAACTAAGAAATCCGTCAAAACTGTCAAATCCGCCATGAAAGTAGTAAAACTCACAGAGATAGTGTCTCCAACACATGTAGAAAATGTAATTAAACGCCTTTCTGAAAGGGACATGTTTAGTAGCACTAATATAAGCCTACTAAAACTAAAAGAAAGTTATACAAAGGTGCTAGATTACGTTCCAGGTAAATTTGTGGATATTGTTAATGAAATTGAAAAGTGTTTAGAATATTTACAAAGGTATTGCGTAACCTTTTACGATCCGCAACAACACCATTATCTGAGTACGTGTATGGATTATGAACTGTGTAGAAAGAACTGGGCGGAGATTATCGACCAAAATCTACGAGTTGTTTCTAAACTTCCCGCTATGTTTAGTTCAGGATCGCTGTATTTAGATATCTTTGGTACCAGTTCTAAAGAATTAGCCGTAAAGGCAGAGAGCGAAGGGCTTCTTCATTTATTAATTTTTCCAGAAGTTTGCGATTCAATGCGCACTGCAGTTGATTCAATACGAGCGTGGATAAACTCCGACGAAACTTACGCGGATTTTCTAAAGCACGACATCAAAGATTTAGAAAAACAAAAACTTAGTAAAGTAACTATTATGCGCGATTTTCAGACAAAGAGTCACCAAGTTCAGTATCAAATGCATCATCTGGAAGTTGAAAGTCGAGTTCTGGAAAAACAACTACTAAATTTTCAAGAAAAAGAATGTGAACTTTTAGTTGAACAGGAACTACTGGCGAATGACATTGGCGATTTAAAATTAGATGCGGATATCAAAGATTTCCGTTTGGGAGAATTGAGAAAAAATGCGGCCGTTATGCATCCAGATGTCTTATATGAAACGCTTGATGAACTGACGTCGGATTTACGATCTATCTCTGAAATATTACCAAATAAGGAAAAACGAGTGGAAGCTATTAAATTAAAGCTCGACTGGAGTGGAGGAAAGAGAAAACAATTATATGAACTGGATAAAAAAATAAACGCTTTGAAAAATATTGTAAAGGAAAAAGACGATTTACGAAAAAAGTGTGAAAAGGAATACGATATCGTCTGCGAGACGTTAGCTATGGCAAAGTTTATCAAGTTATTAAAAGCCTGTCCAGATACACCTAGGAAAATTTATTATAATGTGCTGGATACACGTAAATTGTTTGGTGTTAGCAAGGAAAAGAGTGGGGAAGGTATGATTAAAATTCGTCTAATATTTTGGCGACTTGAGCACCCCTGGCGGTTGATATTTGAC